>CM064973.1:50201943-50216391 GCA_032847665.1 Solanum chilense
ATATAGAATTATATGACATATATACAAATACAAATAGCCTCTCTCCACTCTCTTCCCTTTCTCGCTCTCCTCTCTCTCCCAATCTCTCTCTTCACTCTCCCAATTTCGCTTGCCAAATATACAAATACATATTTATAGGGGTGCATATCGGTCGGTTCGGTTCGGTTTTGAACATTATCGGTTTTGCTTATCGGTTATCGGTTTGTAGACTAGCTAAACCGTTAAAGAACCATTAAGTTATCGGTTAATCGGTTATTGGTTAATTGGTTATCGACCCTTATCGGTTCGGTTATCGGGTTAACCGTTAACATATCACACATTTTTTAAAAATAAAAATCACATGAAGAACAGGCAAAAGGTCCTGCAACGGTGCAACTAAAGTGACAACATACTAATTACTAAAGCATACTAAAGTTACAGAATACTAGCAAACACTTACACTGCCTTTCTTTTACTTGCTAAAGCACAAAGTCACACACTAAAACACAAACAAAACAGTACATGATTCAATATTCATCACAACATTTTTATACATGAGACAAGTCCTTGAAATTGAAAGATCACAAAATGAGTTCACACTTCACAGTAAGGCTATCACTATCAGTAATTCAGTATGCATTTATGCTCAGTGCTCACCCAACTCTCAGCAGTCAAAACCCACTAGCTTAACTAAGCAATACTTTATATATATATATATATATATATATATATATATATATATATATATATATATATATATATATATATATATATATAATATAATCCCAAGTAATTCAATTCAACAAACATCAAAACCAAAATCATTGTACAAATACTCACTAAAACACTAAGCCAAAAATTGAAGATGAGTTCAACAAGCAGAGCATGGGTTACAGCAGTGAGTTTAGGAGTAGTAGAGGCACTAAAAGATCAAGGAGTTTGTCGGTGGAATTACACAATTAGAGCCATAAATCAGCACGCAAAGAACAATCTACACTCGTATTCACAAGCAAAATAATGGTTCTAATTGTGGAATACAAGACATGCTAAATAGGCAACTGATGAACAAAATCCTCCACCATGAAAATGAAATTCAAAACTCTTAATTCGTTTGACCTGCAGTGGAGATATAGTCCTATATGCAAACCCAAGCAACAAAATAACGCTCACTTCTCAGACAACCACCAACTACACCCATCCGGCCTGCCCATCTTTTTAATTTCATTCTTTCACCAAGAAACACCAAATGAACACCATGAGAAAAGGAAAAGGGAAATCACTGTCCTACGGATATTAGATGTACAAGAAAGAAGAAGGTCATGAAATGATGATAAATGGAACGAAATCAACGAATACAGAAATTGAAGCTTGACTCTTGAAGACTGAGATGTCATTGTTAGTTGTTACCTTGTGAGACGTGAGTTCCGTCCTCGCCTGAGTGACTAGAGAGTAGTTGTCGCCTCGCCGGACGCCTGAGTTACTCGTTGGTTAGTCATCGCCGACTCGCCTCACCGGAGTTTGGAAATTGGAGACTGGAGACTAGAGAGAGTGGCGGAAAATTGAGAAGAAGCAGAAGGAAGAAGGTTTCTAGTTTCTACTTTGTAACCTAATTGTGAATTAGAAAATTAGAAAATTTAGGGGGAAATAGTCGGGTAATCGGGTTACCCGGGATATTTCCTTCCCAAACCCGTCACCCGAACCGTTAATCCAATTAAAAAAGTTGGTGAACCGGTCCCCGACCCAATTACCCAATAGCCCGACCCGTTAACCCAATAAACCGAAAATCGGTTCGGATTAATGGTTTTACCCGTTTTTTGCACAGCCCTACATATTTATATCAATTATATGTATGTATATATATATATATATATATATATATATATATATATATATATACACAATTATATGATAGATATACATATACAATTCAAATCTTTCAACTCTCCGCCCTCTCTCGCTCACCTCTCTCATCCTTCTTCCAATCTCGCCTCACTCCTTAAACTTGCTCGTCAGATATACAAATACATATGTATACCAGTTACATATATACAATTATTTGACAGATTTACATATACAATTCGACATATATACGTATACAATTCGTCTCTCGTTCGGCTATTTCCTCCCTCTCCCAATCTCACTCACCTCTCTCCTTCCTCTAGCATGTAGCTACGAACTGTAATTAACAAACTATATCCATAGAACATAATTAAGTTATTTTTGAGTGCTTATATGCGAAAATTTCTCCATAAAGAATTCATAAAGCCCAATTAATACTTTATTGCTCTAAAAGAACCTAAACAAAAGTTCGATTAGGACGCATGCTGTAATCATATAATTCAATTGTACCATATTTTGTGTAAACAAATTAGTCTCTCATAAACAAATCTATAAATTCTTTGTACCAATTTTCTTTATTTTGGGATGGTCTTTAATTTATCCTTAAATATGATAGGTCTGTATTTTTCACCCTATTGCTCAATTGATAAAATATATATATATATATATATATATATATATATATATATATATAGACAGACCAAAACACTTTTATCTATGACCTAATTTCACTAGGTATAACTATAGAGAACTTTTGTCTCGCTAGACATAAGTTTTGTAGAAATTAGGTACGCCGTATAAGTTGTGTACTATTTCTATTACCTAATTTCACTAGATATAAGCTAGCTTAGAAAATTTTAGTCTTACTCAACATAAATCGTGTAGAATTAGACAATGTTTTTTATGACATAATTTGAGTTACAAAATTGAAACTGTCTCTATCGATATAAATGCCTGATATATGTCTTTTACGACATAACTTGTGAGTTTTGAAATGAATGTTTGTGTCTATCAAACATAAGTTTCATAGATATATGTCTTTCCCTATATATTTGTTTCCTAGAAAGTCAAAATTCATATTCACATTTAGTGTTAGGATATACACTCCTCATCAATTGATATACAACACACCCTTTACATAATTAATTATCATGGTTTTAATTTTAGAAAGAGATAAAAAGAACAAATTGATCTAAAGTTAATTAACACTATTATTGCTCCATTATGAAATGTTCACTAATCAACATTCTAATTCTTCTTGATCAATCCTTTCATGATACAATCTCTTCTTCCCACATAAACTTACTCCAAACAACTTTACCTTATCACTCTTTGGCTCTTCATGATCTTCAATATGTACTTGGCGATGATGATGATTCAGACCTCCATTAAGTAAAAACACACGGGATTTTTCCTCAACCGATTTGACATGATTTTGAATGAAGTAGATAATGTCATTGTAGAGATTCTTCATATGTGTGAGTTCAGATAATAGTACAATGTTTCTTTTCCTTAGCCTTTCATTGTCTTGTGTGAGTGCTAAAAGAATATCATGATCAACACTACTACTAGGGCTTTGTATTTCTTGGTGATAGATACTTCTTGTGATGTGTTCTTGGTAGGGTGTCAAATGATGTAATTGTTGAGGTGTGCTCTTTCTTCTTTGGATCTCACTAAGTAAGTGTTTTTGTCCTTTCTTGAAATGTTCATTTGCAAATTCCCATCTCTCTGGAACTATCTTCTTAAATCCCTGAAATAATATAAGAAATGAGATATAGAAATTCGATAGGCATAACACATAAACATACTTTCAATGCTAATAATTATGTCCTCTAACTTTAGATATATGCATAAGTAGACACTTAAGTTTAGATAAAGCTAAACAAGTAGCGTCCTACGTGATGTCTCACACAAATTGCCACGTAGAATACATGTATCTACCTGTTCAACTTCGTACAACATTAAGTGTTTATATATATATATATCCAAAGTTGAAATGCATAAATGTCAGCTGAGACTAAATTGAATAGCTAGTGTATTATATCCTTTTGATATAAAGAACTTCTTTGTAGAATCATATGGTGATTTGGCTTATTGAATTAGTGAAATCCAACTAGAAGGTGTTTCTCTTACTTTTCCCCTTGATATTTGTAGGCCCAAGAAAATGATTTTGGAAAGCAAATCATTGTGCTTGGAGAAATTTTTTGTCACCATCATCATTATTACTAATATCTACTAGGTTTTGGTTAAAATTAAAAAAAAATAGAGAAATATTGTTATCTTCTTAACCATATAAAGTTTCCATAAACCAAAGAAAATGATTATGTTGTAAGAAAATATGCCTCATCTCCAAGATATATAATAAAAAACTAGAAAATAAATATGTACATGATGTGGATGAGATATCCTTTCTTGGATATTCCCTTCTATTTATTTATTTATTTATTCATTTTATTCATTCATTCATTATATGGAATATATTCTTAACTGAATTTTTTAAATGGTCTAATTTTCACCTATTATTTGACACAACAAAGCAAATTAAGCATGATAATTTCTAGCCTAAGATTCTACTTTCAAGCAATACTAATTAAGCAATGTATTTCATTATCCTTATTGTATTTTAGTAAAAATCCAAGCATGGGTTGTGTAAGAGTGATAATGTATTTATTTATCCTTAATCATAAGTTTCGAGTTCGTGCATTTCTGGTACTAATCATTTTTGTTGGGAGACACTTTATTGTCAATGTGCACGAATTTGAATTTAATTGAACCCCGTGGATAATTGACATCAAGTGAAAAAAACAAAACTAAAACCGACAAGGGTTATGTTGGAGTTTCATTCCTTCTTCTTTAACCACAGGTTTCAAATTCCTATACTGCTAGGCACAAAGTTATCTTTGTTAGAAAACACTCAAGCGTCAATATTCATAAATCTAGATTTAATTGAATCGTTGTGGATAATAGACACCGGTAAAAAAATTTAAAAATAAAACTAAGTAGTAAAAGATTAAAAAAAAAAAGAAAAGAAACTCTTAAAACATAACTTCATTCTTGGTAAGTTTGAGAGATCAAAAGACAAAAAAGAAAATAAAAGATTAGAGGGTATAGTATATAGACTTACATAAGTATTGAGTTGCCTAACAAAGCTGGAGAAATTGTTGTGTTTAAAGTAGTTGGGAAGAAGATCTTTAGCAAACTCAGGAGGTCTCCATACAACAAAAGTGTTTTCATATTCACCCCATGAAACAATGTGATCACTACTTGGATCATCCACTAGTTGATATGTTTTTGTCAAGAAGGGTGCAACCATTGCCTTTTGCATTGTGAAAATCATCTCTTGATCACCACAAGTACTTGAAGAAGCCATTAAGGATTAACTATGTTGTTACTTGTTAATAAGAAGGTTTTGTCTTTTAATTAAGGAAGAAAAATGAATGTCTCTTCTTTCCCTTCTTAGTTTGTGTGTGTATATATGTTGTTGTTTCATGTGCACATGTGTGTTTTTATGTGGATTTTTATTTTATTTTTTTGGAAAAAAAGAGATAAGATATTATAACTTAATAACAGGAGCGGCTCTAGTAATTCGGTGGCCTAAAGCCAAATTCAAAAAAAGGCCTTAAATTTTAATATATATTTGTATAAGGTTTATTATAGTCAATAATTTAATCTTTCTTGAGACATAGTATTCATAATTTGTCAAACTTCTATTACTTCTTTACTCTTATATATAAAAAAAATAATTCTACAAATAATACTCGATATTATTTTTTAAAAAAAAGACTTATAACCTATTATTTTTTTAAAAAATGAGGCTCCTCAAATTCGGGGGCCTAAGGCGATTGCTTTTTTTTGCAAAGTTGTAGAGCCGCCTCTGCTTAATAAACGAAAAATTTCATTCTCGATTCTACGAGAATTTTTATGAAAGTCTTTCATTTGCTTCTCGTCGATGAAAGTTTGATATTCCCAGAATGTATTTTAATTTTTGGCTTAATGCTTCTTCTGATGATCGATTCAACCTCTGATCAAAAATATATATCTTGATTATATCTCATCAATACAAGTTAATTCCGATTTGAATCACTTATAATTTATAGTTATTTACTGACTGTTAAGTCATACCGTTATAAAATGATATGTATCTTTTTATATAAGACACAAGATCTTTGTAACTTGAATTTTTTCCTTTTTACTCATTTCTATTGTTTGTAACTTCAAGAAAAAAGCATATGAACTTGTCAATATAATTATATTTGTGTCTGTTTAGATTTGGTATATTATGAGATCCAAATCCAACCAATGAGTGAATTAACTATTTTAAAATACAAATATATAGTCCCTTTTTCCTTTTGTTGGATAGAGAAGTGTCTAGTGGACCTTAGTTTTGTGGTATAATATAAGTTGTTTTTTCAAAAGTCAAATTGGTCAACACACTTTTAATCTGTGATTTATTATTAAAACTCTACTTTCATCTAAATTTTTGTGCCCAAGTGTGATACTTTATCTTCTGATAACATCTAATTGAAATTTGAGTCTCATCTCATGCTCAAATCTTAAAAGGATTTTGTGTATATTGATGTGAATTTTCAAACATTACAAATATTTTTGGTATAATATATCACAAAATTATAATAAAATAAAACATATTTAAGTTGAGGCATGTATAATATCTCATTCTCTAGAGGAAAATTTACGTCTATTGCATTATAATCTATATGACTAGCAATATAACTATTGTCTTTGTCACCTTTAAGATATAACAGTCAAACAACGTCGTAAATTCAAACAACTTCGGATTAGTTGAAAATTTCAAAGCTTCATCATTAATATATTTTTCTTCAATATAAATTTTTTCTCTTTTGAATAGTGAATAAGTTTGAAAACTTCAAATATTTTTCTTTTTAAATTATCTCTTTTACTACACTAACATCAACACAATACAATATCTCTCAACCTTTATTCATTAATCCAACATAAGGAACAAAATATTCTTTATATATAGGTGTAGAATTTCTTTCACAAATAAATGTCAAAAATGTGGATTATCATTTAAGGACTAGTGAGATAATTAGTAGAAGATAATGAATAGAACATGTCATTATGGTTACATGTGTTAAAAAATATTATGACACCACTTCCTTCACTTTATGCTTACTAATTATTATTCACATATCATTTTAATTTCTAATATTGAAACGCAGAATAACAATATCAATAGTTGAAGGGAGATTATTATGTATAATGAAGATATGCTTCATAGTGAAATTCACTTAGTAAAATAATAATAATAGTGATTTTTACTTCGGAGCCATAGTGATGTTATATCTTTAATTAATTATTTGAATTTATGTGGTAACTTCTTATTATTAATTTAACTCAAATTATCTATACATACTAATTTAACTAATTCAGATTTACGAAATAAAACATTTTTTATAAAATAATTACTATATAAACTCAAAATTCTGAACAAATAAATTCCAACCATGAACTATCCATCACTTTTGCAACAAATGTATTGTTCTTTTGTTCATATAAAATATGAAATAAAGACACAAAAATACTCCAATTCTTGAAAAAAAGTTATTTTAAAGTACTTAAACTTTCATAAAATTCTCCTTAAAAGTTCAACAAAAGAATTATAAAAAGTCAGAGAAGGCATGTGAGGAGTGCCTCTTTTTATGGCTTTGTTTTATAATTCTTTTTCAAAAAGCTTGTTCTATAATTATAAAGAAAAAAATGTCTTATTTTTTATAATAAATCACAGATCTAGTTATAGGAACATTCCTTAACTTTTTTATTATTTTTCCTTAGACCGTGAATGAAAAAGTTATATAAATGAAATGGTAATGGAAAATTAATTTAGGTAATTTCTTGGACTAAATTATATATTTATTCCTTCTTTGACTTTTGAAAGAAATTTAGCAAAGAGGAAATAAGAGAGAAGCACTTGTTTAGAGGCATATAATGATTTTTAGCGCAATATAAAATGTTTAAATTTTTATGTGTAGCTGAAGTTCAGATATTTCTATTAGAGTTCAATTATTTTTATCTAAAGTTGAGATGTTTTGCTATTATTGTTTGAATTTCACACATATTTACCTAATTTCATGAGTATATGATTGAATTTAAACAACACTTCATATACTACTTTATATACTAATCTTGATTTATCATTTATTGTAGTTTTACCATATATTGTTTATAGAGTACAATTTTTTTAATTAAAAAAAAAAAGGAAAAGAGGAGAGTATTATATACTATCGAAAGTATATCAAAAAGGAGAATGAACTGATTTTACTAATTATATTTCATAATTAATTTCTTCATTATAGGAAGACCTTTATATCCAAAAAGTATTTCACTTGCCCATTTTTCTTTTATATATCGTAGAAGATTTTATATATATATATATATATATATATATAATAGATGAAATATTTTATGCTTTTACTAGTATTTATGAAAAAGGGTAAATTTCATAATTATACAATAAAGTGATTTCAGTTGCATCAAATATAGCTGAGTTTTCATTTATATAAAAAATAATAAAATTAGCCAAAAATTAGTGATACATGTCCCTACAACAAAAATTATTTTTCAACAAATTGTTTCTATGCATGTATGTAATGTATCAATATGTATATATAATATCTCAAAATTGTATAAATAGTGAATATTTGTGTATAGATAATGTATGACTATATACATCTGTGTGCATTGTAGATATAATAAAGTATATATCGCATATCAATTTTTTTCAAGCTCAATCAACTGAAATCTCTTCTAAATAATCTCAAAATTTAGATATGAGTTTCTCTAAATATATCAATTTTTTTAAGCTCAATCAACTGAAATCTCTTCTAAATAATCTCAAAATTTAAATATGATTTTCTCTAAATATTTTGAATCTTTGATATATTACTCACTCAATACAATTTATATTTTGCGCCAAGTTGATTTTAAAATTGAAGCTTTGAAGAAAAAGAAAAAGTAGGAGGAAGAGGAAATTAAAGGTAACCTGAAAATTGTGGTTTCTTCAAATCTTGCATTTGGGCGTTTCACCTTTACTCTCTAAGTTGAGTAATTAACTTTTAAAATAATATCCAAGATTAGTCAAATTAAATTAAGGAAAAAAAAAATAAATACACTATTACTTTATCTTCTTCTTTTTTTTTTAAAATTTTTTATTATTTAAAAAATTATAAAAATTCACTCTTTTTTATTCTCGGATACATCACTTTACGCGTTCTATCAGTCGGATACATCACTTTACGCGCTACATGGTATGTACGCGATGTATCTAGACGTTCAATAATTTATCCAAAATCGAGACGTGATGTATCAGGATGTTGAGAGATGTATTTGAAATCGAAATACGATATATCGGGATGTTTTGAGATGTATTCTAATTCTACCAAATATAAGAATTTTTTTTTGTAATTTTTTAAAAGAATGGGCAGTAGATATAGTTAACTCTTAACACTATGAAATTTGTGTAAAATTTTCAAGAAAAACTACATAAATAGGTCATAAAATTCAAAACAATTACAAGTTCATACTCAAACCCAAAGTAATTCATGAAATACCCATTCACTCATAAATAATTACAGCTCATACCCTCATTTATTAAGACTGATAATTTTCGCTTAACTTATATTAATCAGTATCAT
This sequence comes from Solanum chilense, assembly GCA_032847665.1. Classification (NCBI taxonomy): domain Eukaryota; kingdom Viridiplantae; phylum Streptophyta; class Magnoliopsida; order Solanales; family Solanaceae; genus Solanum; species Solanum chilense. Next base: position 50,211,435 of record CM064973.1, read on the forward strand.
ATATTGTATTGGTGTCATTAAGGCTGATGATTTTTGCTTATTTGATACTAAAATTTGTATCGTTTAGTATGCATACATACATACATACATACATACATACATACATACATACATACATACATACATACATATATATATATATATATATATATATATATATATATATATATATATATATATATATATATATATATATATATATATAATGGTATCATTAAGGTTTTCTTTCCAGAATTTACTCATTATTCAATGATACTAACAATGAGTATCGTTAAACAATGAGTTATTTCTAAACAGAAAATCTTAATGATACCAATATAGTATATATACTGATTTAGTATCAATTAAATGAAATTATCTTTCTTAATAATACCAATATAATATATGATATTGATTTAGTATCAGTTAACTAAAATCATCAATCTTAATGATACCAATACAATATATAATAGCGATGTAATATCAGTTAAGCCTCATTTGTTTGCACTTAAGGGGGGTTGAACCTTAAACATTCAGATTCAGCCCATTAAGTGAGTTTGATTCTTAAGTTTGAATCTTAATCATTAAGATTCATTCCATTAAGTCTATTTGTTTTTTTAAAAAAAAAACATCTTACTGGTTCTTAATGAGTCTGAATAAATCAGAACTATAAAAGGGTCATAATATCATTCAGACTCTATTAATATAATTAACGTTCTTTTCATAGACAACTTTCTCTTCTTCCTTGCTCCTGTTCTGGACAAGTTTCAAGTTTCTTCCTCTTCTTTTCCAACCAAGAACCATTTTTTTTTTCTTTTGAATAAATAAGTTTTCATAATCTTTTATATGTATTTATCTCATATTTCTAATATATAAAATATTCTCGGGTGAATTAATATTTATGAACAACTCTTTTTGTCACAATTTGTTTATTGTAAAACTTCTTTGGAAGGAGTTCTCATTGTTTCTTGAGAAAAAAATGTTTGAGAAAACAAATAGATCATCTTTTTTCTGGGATGAATTATAATCTTATTCTTGAAACAATTATTTGGAAGACATCTTCTTAGTTTGGATTATAACTTTTTTAATATAGTGTTTAATTTCTAATTTAAAAAATATTATGCACACTCAGTTGTTAAAAACAAACAATAGTAATGATTTAGTGTTCAGGCCTAGAATCTACATCTTAATGTTCAGGCAAGTATTAAGATTCTGACATCTTAATCTTAATGCTAATCTTAACATTCATATGTGAATTCATATTCAGACCTCTTAATATTAATGAAAACAAATGATGCCTTAAGCGAAATTAGTAGAGAATGTATAAAGTAACTATTTAGTTAGAGTATGAATATAAAGAGGTATATATATTTATAAGAAAAAATTGTACATAATGACATTTTGATATAAATGGTATAATCACATTTTGATTTAATTGTGCCCTGTAGCAAACTGTTTGTCAGTCGCCTCTATCCCTCAAACTCTGTCACCCTCCCTCTTTTGCTTGCTCCTTCTTTCGTTGTCTCTCTCACTTTATACAACCAGAAATGTATAAATTGTGTTTCTGTTTGTATAAAGCGAGTGAAAATTGTATTTACACATGCAAATACATATATTTTCGTCTTATACACTTATAATTATACAATACAAAAATTTTCTTATCAAGTTATCTTTTGTCTTTCTCTCTTTCTCGCTATATACAAACACAAATTATATAAAATATCATGTGTAATTTATATTTGTATATACAAACGTTTGTTTCGATTCAGTTGTATACAAATTCAAATTTTGTACAGATATACAAACACATGAAATTGAATTGAGAGGATACCAATGATTTATACAAACGAGAGACTGGCAATCATTTATCCAAATGACCTGCCAGCGAAATTATACAAATCTGAAAGAGGAACCAGAGAAATTATACAATTGCTTCTTTTGTATATATGTATAGCGAAATAGCCTAGTCATAGCATGTTTACTATGGAGCGCAATTATACAAACTTTGCTACAGTATAAAAATATAAATTTTGTATTTGCTATTTGTGAAAGTTACTTATTTTATAATCATTTTGTTTTTATGAAATATTTCCTTAAGGAAAAATTACATGAATTAATACATTTTTAAAATAATTACTGATTTTACCGATACTTATTACCAGTTATAGCAATATTGTGATAAATCTTTAATATGTATTAAAAGTAGGGTATGCAATATATTTGAATTATAATTGTTTTTGAAATATATTATGTTTGTTTGGTAAAAAACTGTCACATTGTATTATGAGTGTATTAAAATGTATGATAAGTGTATTATCTATCATTAAAACTTCTATTATAGTTGAATAATAAATTTATCTTTATAATATGTATTAAAATTGTATTATAAATAAATTAAAAGTGATCAAGTAAAAAAAATATTAATGCTATAAATGATAAATATTTTTTTTATCACAGTATATTTACGTAAATTTCCCTTTGCTTAATTTCCCCAATTTTCAATAAAGCCTTAGCTAGATTATTGGGCCACACAATGGGCCTAGTAGTTAATCCTTTTGTGAATTTGGAAAATTTACATATTTAATCGGTTGCTTAAAGTACATACCCTTAATGTAAATATTACTATAAATATTTATAAAATTACTCCAATTAAATCTTCTTCTCTAAGCACCTTTCTTTTCATTTTTCAATATTAGAAGGCTAATAAATTAGTAAAGGTTGAGTTTTAGCTCTTAACAGAAAATTTCTTATAATCAGAAAATTATTTATTTTAAGACCAAAATGTCTCTGTCATATATACATATTACTAATATATCTTTTATATTTATTGATTTTTCTGATAATTTTTTGAATATAGTGATTTAATTTGTAAAATGATTTTTAAATTTACTTTGCTTGATATTTTAAATTATATTTAAATCATCATGTCAATATTATATTAATATTTAATTTATTTTTTATTTATCTAAGTATACTATTTATTGAAATTTCAATATGGACATTTTAATTTAATAAAAATAAAAATTAAATAATATATTATAATAGATATTCGATATAATCTTAATAGTAAAAATGCATTGATGTTTGTCCTTTTTTCATAATTTAATTCTTAAAAGTATCTTTTTAAAAAGAAAATAATAATAATTAAACACAATTTGCTTAATAAAAATATTTTTCATATAAATTAAACACTTTTTTTTCAAAAACTTAGTATTTTGAAAAACTATTTTTAAAAAGTGTAGCTGTTTTAAGCAGCAAACATACTCTTAATCAACTACTTCCTCCATTCCTTATTAATTAAATTTTTGAGGTATTTCACTTCTTTTAAGAAAAATAAACTAAAACATTAATTGAATATAGTTTTTCAATTTTATCCTTATTAATTATTGTCAAATTTATCAAAGTCATCACATTGAATATCTAAATAAAGGATAAAATTGAAAGAACACTCTAAAATAGTCTTGAAAACTAAACAATTAAGTTAATTTAAAAAATGAAAAATACCTTAAAAATTCAATTAATATGGATCGGAGAAAGTAATAAATTTCATAAACCAAATAGTTTAACAAAAAAAAAAAGCATATTCCTTGATTACATCATATACAATTTTTTAACTTTCATGTTAATCTTATCTCAAAATAAAATACGACACATTATGTTTAAGGGCTCTTAATAATAATAATCTAATGTTTGTGGATTTAGTCACCTTTCCACCTAATTTGCAAAAGTAGCAAAGCCTTTTAATTTTTAGCATATATTTTAGTCAAATCAAAATAGGTTAAAATATACTCCTAGTGTAGATTTTTTTATTATTATTATTATTATATATATATATATATATATATATATGGACACCACTATGGATGAACAAAAATTAGAGTGGTAATTTTTTTATTTAAAAGAAAAAAGGTTCTAACTTTTGGAGACATGCTTTAAGAATTAATTAAGGGTAATTAGTTTTGTTCTCCACTTACAAATTAATCTTATACTAATTAATTTTGATTGTAGCCAAGATTGACGCATACATGTTAAATAATTAGAAAATGACTCACATGAATGTTTAAGATTATAAATAAAGCAATTACTCTTTAATAAATTCACAAAAAACTTTAATTGGTAATTGATTCATGATACAGGCAAAGAATTTTATAATAACGATTTTAAGTGACAATAACTAAGTGTCAAATTTAATATTTATAGGCATTTATTAATGTGAATATATTAATTGAACAAATTCTATGGGATTCGATTGAATCTTTATGCAGATTACTAGTTCCGCCATATATTTATCGGACATATATAAATAGGAAAAATAACTTAAATACACAACTATAGGTTTATATTCTCTAATTTTCCCTTCTTTTTTTAAATATTACATAATTCCTTTTTTTTAAAATTTTAGTAGAAGTGTATAGATACATAACATTTCCTCTCCTATAATACACAATCTCCCAATATAATGCCTATCCACTAAAACACTTAATCTTCTAAATCAGTTTTTGGATTTTGAATTATTAATTTTAATTAAAACACCCAATTTTGAAATTTTGAATTTCAAAATTCAAAAAATTTGAAATTTCAGAAAACTGAACAATTTCTCTCCCGTTCTTATTGTTCTTCTTACTCCATCACGTCTTCAATTCTTCTTACTCCATCATCATCTTTCTTCTTCTTAACCCAGCATCTGTTATTGGTTGTTTTGCATAACCATGGATTTTGTATTCATAAGATGTTGGTCTTGCTGATCCATACGAGTTCATATGGTCAGACAACATCTTCGGTGGCATCTCATTGTGAGGATGTGGAGTTGGTATCACCCAAAGTCCAATATTGTTTGACAGCAACCAGTATTTTCTGGGAACAAGGGACCGTCCTCATGATCCATCAATTTGAAGTTCCACCTCATGCCTCCTATTATCAAAAAATTATGAAAATTATTATCATGTAAGGTTTAATACATAAGTACTAAATGGATTAT
>CM064973.1:50219591-50271104 GCA_032847665.1 Solanum chilense
GGTTTTTGAAATTTTTTATCATGTATCAGTGATTAATTTCAATAACTGCGCCATCAAGTGTGCTTGCTGATACATTTTGAATCAGTGTGTATAGTGTTTTAGACGATGCATTGATACATGAAGTGTTTGCTGAAACATTTTGAATTAGTGTGTTTGCTAATACATTTTGAATCCATCAAGTGTGTATAGTGTTTTAGATGATGCATTGATACATTTTGAATCCATCAAGTGTGCTTGCTGATACATTTTGAATCAGTGTGTATAGTGTTTTAGACGATGCATTGATACATGAATTTGTTGTGTATCGAAGTTTACAGATTGTTCATAAAAAATGTATTCAAAATAGATGATATAATCTTTGATTTTCAAAATTTGAAATTAATATCCAATTACGTGCTGATTTAATGCTGATTAATGATCTGTTAGCGTAAATTAAGCTATTTTAGTTGACAAGTTTAAATGTACCATTTTTTCCTCATTTTTTTCTTAACAGTTTAAACTTACCATGTATCATTTACCATGTATCACTAGAGTCTAAAGTATCACGGTACAAAATTTTTAAGGAATTTTTAGTAAATACTAAATTTATCGGGACAGAGTGTAATTATTGAATTACACTATGGAATTCCTTAAATTTTTACTATATTTAATACAAACATTAATTATATACTTTTCTCTTAGACTCAATTTCTTTGCCAATTTGCTAAGTGATTTATGCATTTGTCATTGTCACATAGTCATATTATCAAAGTTAAGTTAAAAGTAGTAACAATAAAAGAATGACCTTTTATCTTTTATTCTCTCAATCACATTAATTATTAAAAATTAGATACTTAACCTAACATTCTTTCACTATTAAAAGATATGATACAGTGAATGAAACTGCTCTTTTATTCTCTCAATCACATTAATCATCAAAAATTAAATACGTAATCTAACATTCCTTCACTATTAAAAGATATGATAGAAACTGCTCTTTTCTTATTAGAGATTTCAATTTCAATCTTTAATATAAATTTTTGTTTAGTAAGGAGTGCTACCCCCAAAGGCCCTATGTGTAACACAAAAAAGCTTTCTATTACAAGCTTTTTATTGACTTGTTAATATGGTTTTCAACTAAATGAACCTTTTTTTTTTCCAAATTTTAACTTTCCAACTCAATGAACATTGTACACCTTGTACCCTCTCTTCTCAATTTATTAATATATTTTTCCAACTTGACATATGGTTATATAAACAATAACGACATATCTAATGAGATTTCACAATAAAGATGTTGGGGAGGGTAAAATGTCACAAATTTCACTATCTCGTAAAGGTAGAGAGACTATTTTCAAAAATAATCATCGATTCAAGTGTATCACATTCAAGTAAAAAAAAAGGAGATAGTGAAGAAAATATAGCATGTAGAAAAAACAGTGCAAAATCTACCATAAGAGAGAAAAAACAAAAAAAAAATAGTATAATAATCGAAACACAATAAACAACATACTAGGATAGATTATTGAAAGCAATACTCCCTCCGTTCCATATAAGTCTATCACTTTTCATTTTGCACGGTGATTAAGAAATCATAAATAAGAAGACAATTTTACTAATTCACCCCTTAAATAACTTCATGAAAATTTCATAAAAGATTGTGAAAACTTTTAAAAAAAAAATTAATTGCATGGATAATATAGAAAAAATTTAATTAAATTTGATAAGGTAATCAACTAATATGGGACGGATGGATTAATAAACAATGATAAATATAAAAAATAAAAACTACCATAATAAACTATTACAATGACAAACATCAACCACCCTAAGTACGTCAAAACTATACTACCTACTAAGTTTGTGCCCTTAATACATGTCCTCAACACTTTTATAAGGTCATATCCTCGGTAATCTGAAGTTATATCATATCCCATCTTATCACCTCTTTCCAATATTTCTTCAATTTATTTATGTCTCTTCTCATACCTTCTATATTCAACCTCTCACACACTATCACGAATTAATCTCCACATCTCCTCTTCATAGGTACAAACCATCTATATGACTTCCCTCACTATTATTTCTACTTCATTTATCCTATTACATTATGTCATTTGTCTCATGTTTGAAAAAATTTGGATGAGTGAAACTTCTTGAACAACTCTCATGTAACATAAATATGACCTTTTTACATAATATACATCATATTTAGGAAATCATCTAGCTATAGTGTGCTTTCCCTTATACTTCATCAATCTCGTGATACATTTTTTTAATTAGTCTGTTCCTAAGAAAATATTATCTTACTATAATTAGAAATAATTTAACTTTAAATTCACATTTTACCTTTAATGAAATGATTTACCACCACACAAATATTTAAGAATTTTTTTAAAGTACAAGTTTCAATTATTATTTTTTAAAAAATATTATGTCAAGTTAAATGACATCACACAAAATAGTACAGATTGATTACATTGATTATCCCATTTTTCTAGATCATTTGGATATAACTACTATTTTTATCAAAGTCATGAGTTTCACTAGTATCCACTGCCAATAAAAAAAAAATCTACGTGATCAACGTCTTTAACTATAGTAATAGCCGATAAAGTCTCATTTTATAAGTAAATGTATTTTATGTGAAAAAATATCTCCATTTCAACCTCGAGTACGAGATAAAAATTAAAATTTAAAAAAATTAAACAAAAAATTAATGTAATTAATATTAGTGTTGAATGCATGTGAATTAATATTCTTTATAGTGTGATCCGCAACAATAGGACAATTCTATTTTAATTTATAATATAAAGTTTTTAATGTCATAAAAACGTAGGAACAAAAAAAAAAAAAAGCTAGCAAACGCGTTAGCTAGTTTCAAATAATTTTAATTATTATAAGATATGGTTGGTGGGATAAGAAACTAATACATACATGACCAATAAATTATATTATATTATATTTATTAAAATAAATTAAATCAAGAATAATTGTATTCACACGAATGAATATGGATCTAAGATGTTATGTAGTAAAGATCTTTTGTTTTGTTTCCTAAGATTTAGGCTGGCAACAGAAGGTCTAAATAATTGCAATTTTAATTAACATGAATATATCATAATTATTTTGCAAGCTGTTAATTAATTAATTAATTAATTAATTAATTAATTGGTGTCATGTGACTACACTTGGTTTTTTTTTATATCAATAATTTATCAAATATGAGATCTACTGATAATTCATAATGCCACCCTTACTCAAGGGTGATCGAGTCGGTTGATGAGCAGATAATCTTTCAAAATGAATCTTAGATTTGAAATCGTATATATATATTTTTAAAATTGAGTTCATTGCATTATACTCGTCTAATTTGGTTATATTGCACTAGAGTGAACGTATCTTTTGATAAACAATGAACTGTCAGTATTTTCGATACATTCTCCGTCTCATGTTAATTATTATTTTAGCTTTCAACTTCGTTCACGAATTATTTTCACTTTAGAAAGGAAAAAAGGATTAAAAATGTCCTTAAACTATGTGAAAGGAACAAAAATGTTCTCTTTTTATAGTTTGGTTAAAAAATGCTTTTACCGTCAATACTTTAGCTCAAAAATATCATTGCAGTCAATACTTTGATCCACAAATGCCCCTATAGTTACAAAATGGATCAAAATGCCTTTTTTCTAAATAAATATATCATTTTTTTTCTTTTTTAAACACATTTTCTTCCTAATTAAAATATTATTGAGGAACACTATTCTTGTTTTCTTTATTCTAAAATCACTTTAGCAAATAAAAATGTAGGAGATTTTTTTTTTAAATCTCATTTTATTAATTAAAATGGAATAATTTCATGTATCCTTTCAATAGATAATATATGTCATATATATAAGATCATAGTATATCTATCATTAATTTATATTTATATAACGATAAAAAATATTGATGATAAATTACAAATATTTTCATTATTTTTTTGTGTGAATTAAAGTAAGATAAATATTTTCTAATTTTTTATAAAATATTAATTGAAAAAAAGTGTGTCAAACAGAAAGTAATAATATATTTATTTGGAAAATAAACTTTTTTGACCATTAAATAACAATAAGGGCATTTTTGAACCAAAATATTGATGTCAAGAGCATTTTTGAACCAAACTACATACGAGGGGCATTTTTGTTCCTTTCGCATAGTTTAAAGGCATTTTTGAACCAAAGTATTGACGGTAAAATCATTTTTGAGCCAAACTATAAATGGAGTACATTTTTGTTCCTTTCACACAGTTTAAGGGCATTTTTTTAGCCTTTTCCCCTTTAAAAATTCAAGACTAAAGTTGACAATAGTTTCAATTATACCTTTGACATTAAACGAGTATGCCTTTATTTAAGAAGAAAAAATATTTTACCTTTATTACAAAAAGGGGTAACTCAATAAACTGTATCTTATATTTTTTTAATGAACGTAAAAAGAACTAAATCAGCTATTTATATAAACTTATCTCAAATTACTTACTGATATTTTACATTATAGCAACCTTGTTCATTAGGGTTATTACATTTACCAAATAGAAATGTGAATTAGATCATATTTCATTTGATATTAATACTTAATAGATGAAAATTAGAGAAGATGATTTCTTGTGTTTTTTTTTTTGACATTCGATCAAGAACGTCCGTTGGTATGATTACAATCTCAAAAGAAATGTAATTATTTCTATTTTTTTGATTTAAAATCAGCAACGAATCATTGGCCATTTAAATGTCATATACACCTTCATGCACTGCATGTGGGGGAGTATATTGACATCATCAATTAATAGTCAACAACTCCTTGGATCTCAATACTTTCTTGATTCGTTCCTTCGATGGTCCATAGGTGAGTGAGATTAACAGAAAAGTCGGACTAAATTCAGATTTGCGTCGAAAAGTCCCACATTGAGGACCCAGAAGTACAGTAAGAAGGAATGAAACCACTGGAGAGTCGTCTTTGCCCAAGTGTGAACTGCAGACGACTGACTTTGGAAGCGGAACACGAACCTATTTCCACTATTCTGGGTTCTTATTGAGCGTAGCGAAATCAAGGTTGATGGGTAAAATACTTTCTTACAAAGCCGATTTTGTATGGGGCTCGAACTGGACATTCCTGATTAAAGATAAAGGAATCCTTACCAATTCTTCTATTTTTCCCCTTTAGAAAAGAAGTTGACTTTGACTCATTAGTTTTTGTTATGTTGTTTTTTTAATGGGCAACTTCCACATATAGCAAACAAAAAAATCATATTTGTATAATATAGCAAACTTTGCATAATTGCGCTCCATAGCAAACATAAAAACTGTATAATTCGCTATACATATAAAAGTGTATAATTCGCTGGCCTAAATTGTATAATTCGCTGGCCAATTGTATAATTCGCTGGCCTATTTCGCTACAATTGTATAATTAGCTTTGCATACAGTTGAATCGAATTAAAATGTATGTATATTGCATAATTATAAGTGTATAGCAAGAAGATATATGTTTTTCTCGCTTTATACAAAAACAGAAACACAATATATACACTTCTGTTGTATAAAGCTAGAAAAAATTGTATTTCACTGCAATTGTATAATTCACAATTGTATAATTTTTTGGCCTTTTTCTCTGCAATATTTGAAGTAAAATGTTTGTAAATTATATAATTAAGTGTATAACACGAAGATATACATTTTTGCATGTGTATATACAATTTTCTCTCGCTTTATACAAAACAGAAACAGAAATTATACACTTCTGTGTATAAAGCGAGAGAGGCGAGAATGGGAGAGTGGCGAGCGAGACTTCTGGGAGAGAGACGCCTGGCAAAGTTTTGCCAACGTTTGCTATGGAACACAATTAAATCAAACCCTAGCTATTCCATTTAATTTAGGTTATTAATTTGCTATTTTATACAATTTTCCCTTTTTTAATTGGAGAGTAAGAAATTTGATGGATTAGAATGTTAGTTTCCTTTTGACCCTTTGGTATATGGATTGAATAATTAGTTCCCTTTTGACTTTTTTCTTTTTATTGGTTTATGAATTGAATAGTTAGTTTCCTTTTTGACTTTTTTTTTTTGGTTTACTTATAAGTTACAAATGTGCAAATATCGTTCTTGGGACATTTTTTTCTCCTCCTCGATCCCATCAACTTTCATAAAGTATATTAGTATAATTGCTAATTACTCAACACATTGATAATTTTAAAAATTACATATGTTATTCGACTACACACTTTTCTAGTGAATGTATTTGTTTTTCTCCACTTTCGCTCGCCTTTCTTCCTTTTTCGTTTACTACTTATACGTATCTGTATTTCACGATATATATATATTTTGAAATATATCTAAATTTCACAATTTCTTGTGTCTAAGTATCTAGTATATTTTTCATATATCTGCATATCCAAAATCAGTTTCATCCATTGTATCTGATATGATCAATTTCATTAGTGTATTCAATATTAATTTCACTAGTGTAACTTATATCACATATATCTAGTGTATCTGTTAAAGTGATTTAGAAAATTTCTGGTAAAAAAGGCTAGAGTTGAGGTGGCCAAGGTCTTGGAATGAAACCTTAGAGTGGGGTACGTGTAGTGTTTGGCATACAAAGTAGGTTTGACTTGTTTGTTAAATATTTTAGTACAATATCTAAAGTTGTAATAGTTAGACTTTCATATTTATTATCTATTTATTTATTTAAGATGTAGATGTAGACTTAATCATGTTGTTTTCTCACTATTTTGGCTAAAACTGCTAGATGATTGTATGGATTAAGTTGTCAAAGTGTTGATTTGCCTATTGAAGAATTGATGTGGTTGTCAGTCACGATAATTATAATCATGACAAATGAACATTACGTGTAAGCCTTTCCTAGAGCTTATAAAGATATAATTTCAAGGTAGATATAGGTCTGTTGTGGATTCGGCGATGTGGTTAAAAGACGTTATAATTTATTTAGAAATATATATAAAAACTTAATTTTCTAAAAATTATTATTCATTTGTTCATTTGTCATGTAATTAGTGTTTATAGCTCATGCATAAGGTTTATTAATTTAGGTGTCCCATTAGCACACCTATATCAACTAGAGATGTCTATTTTATTGTTATGAAGAACTTATAAAGGCCAACCTCTACTATTAGCTCCCTTGTAGATTATTACAATGATTTTTAGTATTGATAATTTTATTGAGATTTGATACAAAATCTAAGATAAAGTTGAAAGTACCTAGAGAAGATATAGAAGCTACTAGCTAAGTTTTTTTGTTTTTTTTTTTTCTATTTTTGATACCAACTAGTATATGCTTCCTTGCATTAACAAATAACCCCAAAAAAGGTAAATAAAATCATGATTGGCTTTGGTAGTTGCTAAACTCTCTTGCCTTTCAATTATTTATCATTAATATTATTATGCTACAATATCATAGCTACAATAATACATACGAAACATCATTTGATTTGGTGTTGAGTTTAAAAAGTAAAAAAAAAAATTAAATATTTACATATCTATATATTATTCTTGTTATACAAAAATGACATTTTTCTAAAAATATATATTTTTAAAAATATGTCACGTGATTTTTTATTTGATTTTACATCAGGTATTCAATATTCATATTTGAGTCAGACTAAATTCAAATTTGCATCAAGGATAAAGTTTCCCTAACAAAAACAACTCTTGAAGTCCGACTAAATCTGAAACAAAAATGACTTTTAAACTCTGACTAAATCTAAATTTTCATTAAAAAGTCAAAAACAAGAATAACAAGAGACTAAAACTCGAGGATTCTAATTAAACATCAAGAAATACTTATCACTATATCAAAAATTGTCGGCTGCCACATGAATTTGAATGAAAGGAAGGAATACCCATATAATTGAATTTACTGGTGTAGCCGCTATTTCCTCCCACTTGTCTATGGAGGTGAGTGGCAGCCATTAGAGGTGTGGGGTGTGGGGTTATTGCATTGAAATCCACAAAACAGCACAAAAACTAACCAATCCATGAGCTTCTCTTTTTAACCATTAACCACACATATCATTTTCCTTTGATTTCTCCTTGGTTCTTGGCCTAAGTACACTTTTCCAAGATTTCATTTTTTTTTGTTTTTGTTTTTGTTTTGATGAACAAGAATCTAGGGGTGGGTGATTGAAAAGGGGACAACCCCACTTGGTTAATATACTTTCTCAATCATCCTTCCTTTTCTTCTTCTCCATATTTTCCCTTTCTTTCATATACCAAGATTTGATTTTTCCAAGAAAAGAGCTTGGTGCACAAAAAGTTGGTATTTTGATTAAAAGGGGTCTTTGTATCTGGACTCATCTCCCCATTTTTTCATTATTGAGGGATTTTCCAGGTGTCAGAGACCCATATCAGATCTGTGTACAAAAAAAAAATCCTTTCTTTAATGTGCATATGGATTCTTGATGTGGGAATATCCATTTTAGAACAACCCTTCTGTTTGTATGCACATAAATAGAGGGTAATCTTCCATTTTCCCCATTTGCTATTTTATGTGAGCACAATTATCCATTGTTTCCATTTTCCTTACAAGGGTATATAGTTATAGAGTTTGTTTAGTCAGTCTTGTTAGAGTTTTGGCGAGGCCCACAGTTTGTTTAGGTGGGCTTCGTCAAGCTAATAGAAGTATAATATCTGTATTTTGTTGAGGAAAGGAGAGGGGGGTATTAGTTTAGTTTTATATAATTGTTACAGGAGAAAGAGTAAAACAAATGAGCTGAGTTTCTACTTATTTTACTAACCTTGCTTTTAACATATAATTGGTCACCTAACTTTTGATCTTTTTACCCCACATGATTTATGCTTAAATTGATTAACTTTTTTTTCAACTTTAACAAATGCTTTTCTTATTGATAACTTGCTTTACTTTCATTACTTTCCTTTGTAAGTCTCTTTCCCTTAAGCCACTTCCCTTATGGAGTAGTTCTGAGGTGAGATTGTTATCAATATGGTTTTGGAATGATTTCTTGATTTTGAACCCTTTCAAGAAAGGATTTTTAGAATCTTTAATGTCCTCAAATGTGATGACACTGAGGAGGAAGAGTTTCAGTTATAGAGTAGAGAATGTTGAGGCAAATTCTGAAATGTCTGTGTTGGATTTGCCTGAATTGGTTTTGGAATGTATTCTTGAGAGGCTACCACCTGAAGGACTTTGTAGTATGGCAAGTGTTTGTAGTTCTTTGAGGGAGAAATGCACAAGTAAATATCTTTGGGAAAAGCATATGAAAGAAAAATGGGGTAGAGTTCTTGGTCCTGCTGCTCATAGAGAGTGGTTGTGGCATATTTCTTCAAGAAAGGATTCAAGTTTCTTTAATCAGGCTAAAGAAAGAGGTTTAATGACTTACCTCTCCCAGTTTTGGCCTATTTCAATCGTTAGATCTAATCCTAGCACTAGTTTCAAGAAAAAAGATCCCCCAGTTATTGATTCAATCATGTCTATGTATCTTGCTCTTGAATCTGGCAAGTTTTGGTTCCCTGCTCAAGTCTACAATCGCGAGGTATCATTGCTTTTCTTGATTTTAAATCTTCAGCTTGAATAGTTTTTACCTTTTTTGTGTGAGTGAAATGTAATCACTAAGATTGTGCAGAATGGGCATGTTGGTTTTATGCTATCTTGCTATGATGCTGAGCTTAGCTATAGTCGAAGAACCGACACTTTCCAGGCCAGGTAATTGGGAATATATATTCAGAATTTTCCATTGTAAGTCTACTTGTCATTAGCAAAAAACTACACATGGAATTAAAAAGGGATCAAGAAATGCTATCTTCTTGTCATATATATATCGTTGATGAATTAGGTGAAATCAGTTTGTTTCTCTTATTTGTTTGCAGATATCCTCCACATGGAAGGAGGGCAATGGCAATAGAGACAGGTGTAACATGGGATAGATTAAGAGTTCCTCCTCTTGATACCTCTCCACATGATCTTTATATCTCTGATTGCTTGACTGAATTATGCCCTGGTGATCACATTGAGATTCAATGGAGAAGAAACAAAGAGTTCCCTTATGGTTTGTTCCTCTATAAACCATTCAGACATTTTTGCATTTTCATTAGTTTTGCAACAACTATATATATTTTTTTATCACTCTGTTGAGCTGAGGGTCTATCAAAAACAGTCTCTACCTCCCAAGGTCGGGACTGTTTGTGTACACTCTAGTCTACCCTCCCAAAACCACACTTGCGGAACTATGTTGTTGTTGTATTTTCTTTACTGCCTTTCCTCTTTCTTCCTAAGTTACTTGGTGAAGTTAGGTAATACTATAAGATTCTTTAGTTGTGGTCTTGTGGATGATGTGTTACAAACAGGAAAGGGGACTACTCTTTTTTTTTTTCATCAAAAGGTCCTTGTTTACTTGATCTACCAAAACGTGTTGAAATTTTAAACCTGCCTTAATTGACCACAACTTTTTATTGATAAATTTTTGAATATATTTTCAATAGTACATGTTGGGAGTGCTATGAGGAGTTATCATTTTTTTAAAAGATAGAAGGTGGCCAGTCTTTCTTGTTTGGTAGAAAGTCTAATCATGGTTAGCAGAAACTTGACATCCTATTTTTTGATTTGATTCCACTGTCAATTTCTTTCTAGGACAGGTGACGAACATTGATTGGTGTTTTGATGATATTGACAAATCTATCTTTGAATTTTTGTGGCATATTTTTGCAGGCTGGTGGTATGGTGTTGTAGGCCACTTGGAAGCGTGTGATGGAAATGAGTATTACTGTCGTTGTCATGAAAGTGGTGAGTTATTTTCCCTTGTTTTTCATCTATATACTTTTCCACCCAAGTCTTACGAGTTATCTGTTGATTGCCTTCTTAAACGGGCTAAATTCAAAGATTTCGCCTTATACACTGCTAAGTCAATTACTCAACGGACCAAAATACAAGAAACACAAACATCAGTCCCATCAGTATCAAGATCATAGGTCTCATTTGTGATCCCGATTAATGACTACAACACACATATTCTTGTAGTTGAGTTCCCTAGTTGTGCATTCAAGATTTTCACACATATATGTAGGATGAGAAGACATCTTAGCTGTGGATTTTGATTCTAGTTAAATTGTCAATTCAGCATTATCACAAAATAGACTTTTTCTTTAGTAAAGGCCCCTCTTGGACTCCCATCACTTTGCATGTGGGCTCATCTTTTGTCACACAAGACAAGTAGTATTCATTTTGTCATTTTTTCTTCAAACATGGTCATAAGTGCTGTTTCAGTGGAGCATATTTAATAATATAAGCAAAATCTGAAAGAGACTTGTAATATTCTCAGCCTATGATCCTTCCTTATGGAGCTGCATTAGTGATCCCTCTTATATTAATATAATATAGATTGATTGTCCAAGATTTTCAATTTCATAGTCTTACAATCCTTGTGAAGTTTCACTATTAGTAACAACTTCACATCTCTTCCCTTATGTCATAGGGGAACTCATGACTAGAAACAATCGTTATGGTTTGTTTTGATATCCGGTAGGAATAATGAGAAAAAAAAGGCCCATGGTTTAACTAAACAACTACCTTTAACTTAAAGTAGGACTCTACCTTAGCAACTCTTTTTTTTCACTATCTTTTCCTCACCAGTTCTCATTTTTTTTGTGGAGTTCGTCAAGTTCTTACATATTTAACTTCTGGATACCATATCCACACCTCATTTCATATTATATAGATTTCAAACTCATCTTTTGGTAAAGGTATCAAAGCAAAATACGGCATTCTGATTGAGATGGTAGTTTGGTATGACTAGGCATATATTCACTTTGAACACCACCTTTAATCATTTCAGAGAATCAATCAATCACTTGGTAATAGTCCTCTAGCCTTAATTTAATCAATAAACTATCTTCATTTTTAAGTTGGCTATGTGAATCGTCGATATCCAATTCAATGTAAGCCCTTCATTTGTTAAAAGTTCTGTTCTTTCAATTTGTTGAATTTTCATGTAAGTTTACACAGATCTACTTTTCTAACATTGTAAAGGAAGAAGGGTCAGGGGAATGAAGCAATAACAGAAAGTCTAGTAGATATCTACTGTTCCAAGGAAAAATGAGTTGACTACTCGAAATCTTATGCCATATGTCTTTTGATGCATTGGCAACACGAATTCTTTACACTTTGCAACTCCAAAGCTGTTATATCGTAGTTTTTTGTCATGGTTTCTAATCCTCAAGGTGGTGCTTGCAGATACTGTAGTGCTAGAGTTCAACCAGTATACTCATGGATCGCGGTGGAGGACAACACACATTGATAGGAAAGATCATCGCGAGGAAGGGAATGAGGCTGATGGATTTTATGGAGGAATCCGGAAAATTCATAGCAATGAAGAGATTTCTATATGGAGACGCCTGTGGCCATCCGATGTCTTGGAGTAAGTTGCAAGCTCACCATTGTTGGCAAAAACCACATTTGTTCCTTCAGAATGTGAGGAAGTTAAACACCTGAACTTGGAAGTAAGCCATTTTCAGTATACCACTTCGACTTCTATTGTTTTGTGATCAGTGGGGTGAGTTATTTCGACACTGATCCTACTTGTTTGTAAAATGATTACCACGTTTACAGATCGATTTGTTTAGTAAAATCTATTAAAGCTCTAGTTAACTTCTTGTACTAAAGAATTAGATTGTTGATCCACCTTAATGGTTTCTGTTGATCAATGAAAGGAAAGAAGCTTGGTTATTGGAATACTTAATAAGTTTATGTTCTTAAATATAACTACAACTGTAAAAACTTATTTTTCTTTTGATTAATAAAAGGATAGAATTTTTGTTTTCTATTTGGAGTTTGCACCCTTAAGCAAAATTTTGGGTCTAAAACTATCTTTGTTATGTTTCATTTGTTGTTAGATATATTAAAATGATGATACAAAAAAACTTCTCATTGAAGTAATGTCACAAATATGGAACATAAACTACACATCCCCTTTCAAATGAAAAATCCCATCACAAATATTGTCTGATAAAATTGAAACGATACAGAGAAGATTAGCATGACCCTTGCACAAGGATGACACTGTTCAAGGAGTTTTTCATCTTTACATTTCAGAAAAAAAATAAATAATAAAGAACCACAAACTACATTTATCTAGGACTTTCAAGTCCATAACCCAAACAAAGTGCTGGTTTGTACTTCACAATCACCAACTTTGACTCCCCTCCATTTACCTTTTTATTCCCCTTGAACTTGAAACTCAACTTCTTGAAGTAATTAGGCTTCCATAATGCTGAAATTGTATTTATCATATTTCCTTCATTGTTCTCTTTTCCAAATGTTGCATATCTCACTAGCATTCCTTTAAATTTTTGTATTTTGGTTTGCACAAACACATTCCCTTCCTTTGTTTTTTGGGCAACACCATTTGAAGTGGCCTTGTTGGACTTGAGCTTTGGCTCTTTTGTTCCAAAAAGCAAGTTCTTGGGGTTCTTGGATTCTTTTGAGGTTGGCCCAATAGTCATAGAATGGTTTAGAACCCATCTTCCATATGATGCTCCTTTGGCCTTAGACTCTATGGGCTCTCTTGTATTTGGGCTTGAAGGTTGAATTGGTGACATGGAAACAATTTCTTTTCTCATCTCCTCAATA
This sequence comes from Solanum chilense, assembly GCA_032847665.1. Lineage (NCBI taxonomy): Eukaryota > Viridiplantae > Streptophyta > Magnoliopsida > Solanales > Solanaceae > Solanum > Solanum chilense. The sequence continues at coordinate 50,233,199 of CM064973.1, forward strand.
GTCCATTCCAAATTTTGTGTTCTAAATGGTGAATGTGACCTTGTGCGCCTATGGTGATTATTTGGAGTGCTATACCTCCCCCTATTATCTTCCTTCATCACCTTTTGCATGGCAACAACAAAAGGATCAACGTCTCGTCGAGCAAACGAGGACTTAACCATAGCACTAGGAGAGATAGTTGAGCATGTAATCGATCGTTGACTAGTATATAACTTGATGTCGCCTTCACATTGGAGCCTTGGTGGTAGTTTAAGGGGCATGACATGACCGTTAGAGAAAAGTTCATCCGCGAATGCCATCTCGGGGAGTGAGCCACCTCTCTCTCTCCTTTTCTCGTCCGCAAAGTTCTCATGACATGTCTCAAACTCCACACAACTTGTATCAAACTTTTTGCTTGTTTCAAATTCAAAATCATTCTGGATCAACCCACAATCGCCACCCTCAGCAACCCTTTTACCCGGGCTAGCCGGGGCACTATGGTAATATTGCACCATGTGAGAAGTTGGACTTGTTGGTGCTGTCACATAGGGAGAAGTTGAAGGTGGAGATGAAAAATCCATAGGGTAGACAATTGTAAGTTTAGACAAAAGGCAAATTGTGAGAAAGTTTTGAATTTGCTCTTTAAGAAGTAAAAACTAAAGGAGTTTTGAGTGCTTATTATTTTGCTCCTTAATTTTAGGATTGCCTTAAAGTCACAAAGCACTACTAATATTTAATTTTTGAGTTCTAAAATAATCTTCAAAGTTAAATAAATATACCAATTCATGTCCCTAACTATAGACTAAGCTTAAAAAATAGTCATATGTGGACCAATCACAAGAATATTATGTATATATTTGGATATCTGTTGCTTCTTTCTTGGACTCTAATGTTGTTCAAAGACAAAAAAAATAATTGTTTTTTATTTATTTATTAGAGTTAGTGAAAGATGACTTTTTGGTCTTCTATTGTCTATCACAATCCTCATCTAATGCTAATATTTGGGATAATAATTATAATTTGTGGGACCAGACAAGAGTAATAAAGGGATGAAAAATAAATACAAGTCTTAATCATAGTATAATTGTATTCTTATCTATCTAATAATAATTTTCAGATATATATACCTTTTATGATTTTATGCCCCCGTGTAGTGATACCCTTTTATGATTTTGTTGCAATAAAGAAAAAAATAATTTAACATATCGTCATTAGAAATGAGTTATATGATATGAAAATACAGATTAGTTAAATTTTAATATGAGTATCAGACATTCGATGAAAAATAAAAGAATGAATATTTAAATGACCAATCAATTTACAGTAATTGATCATCCAAACCACTCAACTTTGTATCCTTATCAGCTTTCATGGTTAAGAATTGAGTCAGGTTTAAGATAAGTTGGACCCCAAATGAATCTAAATATTAACTTATTGATTTTTTTAAAAACTTATAGATGTCACATAATTAAATAGGTATTGAGAATAGTATTTTCGACTAAGATAACTAAGGAAACTAACTAATTTAAAATTAAATAACTTTCTGAGACAAAATAAAATTAACTCTATATGGTCAATTAGACCATAAGTTTAATAACAATTCATATTCATGCAAGTCTATAAATTAAATGGTGGAATAAGGTACAAGAAGACACAAACAAAGCATGAATATGTTCTATCAAACCTACTCAAGATATCTCTCTCTCTCTCTCTCTCTCTCTATATATATATATATATATATATATATATATATATTTATATATATATATATATATATATATATATTAGGTGCTCATGCCAGCGCAGGCTCAACGTATGTTAGTTTTTTTCTTTTAATTTATGTGGCACAAATGAAATTTGAAAAAAAGTGAACTAAATTTTTTATATGTGTTTTTTTAAAAAATATTTTAAATTGTTACTTTATGTACCTTTTGTATCATTTTTGAAAAATATATGTTATCTGTTTTATTTTATGTGATTTTAGAAAAGTCAACGTAATTTCTTATATGATTCTCACATATTTTTAGTTGTCATTTTATTGTGATTCATAGTACTTTTTAGTTCTTACATTATTTTCAAACAATATATGCAACTTTTTTTGTTTCGATAAAAATAAGGGAGTCAACCAAATTTCATTATGTTTTTTAACCATGTTTTTCTAAAAATATCTTAAATTCTTACATTGCGCTTTTAAGTTTCTTTTTTTAATGTAATTTTCAAATATGTAACAAATTAGAAATTAAAACGAATAATTAAAGTTTACAAATCATTATATTTTAATATTAAAAAGTTCAAATCTATAAAACTCCACCATATATGCACAAATTAATAGAAGGAAGACAAACGATTTTTTTTTTTTATATATATATATATATGTATGAAAGCTCATTTTCGATTTATATGAACTATTTTTTTAATTTATTTCGAAAAGAAAAAATAACTTCTGAATTTTAATTTTTCTTATATAGTATATTTAAGATCACAAAATTAAAAAAATATTTCAATACACAAAAATTAAATATACATATAAATTTAATTTTATTTGATTGATTCTACCTAATATTATACTTGATATGTAATTATTAAAAGGTAAGCGTAATCATTATTTATTTACTTCCATATAATAAATAGATATCACAATAATTCATAAAAAAAATGAAGAATAACAAAAATGAGGTAATACTAATAATAATAACTAAATATGTTTCTAGAACTATTTAATTTTCTTGTTATCATTCTTGGTAGATTTTTATTTTCATGAAATTACATTTTTAACTTTGATCATTATTCACTTCATATATAGAAACATGTTTCTAGAATTATTTTTTCTTGATAGGTTTCTGTTAGATTGAAATTACATTTTTATTCTTGATCTTCTTTAATACAAATATATCATCCTATTCATTGTTATTTGTAAAGTTACTTTTTAACATTATTTTCTTTAATTTCAATCTAACATATGTTATTAATTTTATCACACTTATTTATTTTCAAGTATATTAATTAGAGCCAAAATAAAGATGGAAATAATTAATTCATGATAAATTTTTATATAAAAAGTAGGCATTTTCTATAAGCATAATGAATAAAAAAATATTAAGAATTAAATTAAAATAATAGTAAAATAGCAATAATAAAATATATATCACAATACTCACAAAAAAAGAAATTGAAGTACAACAAAATAAGTTATATGGTAATAACAATAACTTAAGATGTTTCTAGAACTATTTAATTTTTTTGTTATCATATTCTTGATAGATTTTTGTTAGCGTGAAATTACATTTTTGCCCTTGATCATTATTCACTTAATATATAGAAATACGTTTCTAGAATTATTTATTATCTTTTAAATAGATTTTTGTTAGCGTAAATTACATTTTTGCCCTTGGTCTTCCTCTCACTTAACTCTTCTATATATATAATATAATATATATATATATGTATCTCACTTAACTCTCTCTCTCTCTCTCTCTCTCTCTCTCTCTCTCTATATATATATATATATATATATATATATATATATATATATATATATATATATATATATATATATATATATATATATATATATATATATACTAACACGGCACGTGTGTTTGCAAATGTATCATATCATATAGTTTAGGGAAAAATTGTATATAATGACAAACTAATAAATCAAATTAATTGCTATAACTACCCTTTGATTTAATTGTGTCCCGTAGCAAACTGTTTGTCAGTCACCTCTCTCCCTCAAACTCTCGCTCGTTTCCTCTCACTTTTATACAAACACAAGTGTATAAAATCTATTTCTATTTGTATAAAGCGAGAGGAAATTATATAAATACATATATTTATGTTCCCCTCTCCCAGATCTTGCTCGTCAATCTCCCTAATATCGCTCGCCACCCTCGTCTCTCTCGCTTATATAAATAGAAACGAAAAATGTATAAATTGCATTTCTGTAAAGTGAGAGAAAATTGTGTATACACATGCAAATACATATATTTTCGTCCTATACACTTATAATTATATAATAAAAATACTCTCTTGCCCACTTTCTTTTGCCTTTCTCTCTTTCTTGTTCATACAAATTCAAATTGTATATAATTTCTCTCTTTCTCATTTTATACAATTCAATTCAATTGTAGTTCTCTGCCCAAGTCTCTTTTGCCTTTCTCTCTTTCTCATTTTATACAAATTCAAATTATATATAATCGTTATATACACTTTGTTTTATACAATTCTCTACCCAAGTCTCTTTCTCTTTCTCGTTTTATACACTTTGTTTTATACAATTCGCTTCAATTGTATATGTATAGCGAATTATATATTTATATGTTTGTTATGGAGTGAAATTATGCAAACTTTGTTATAGCATACAAATATGAATTTTATGTTTACTATGTGAAAGTTGCCCTATAGTTTATGATGTTGTAAAATAGAATTAATATGACTAAATTAATGTTTTTGTCACTATATTAATACGTGAAAAGGAAGGTTTAATGATTTTGTTTAATAGGTGGAGTTGAGGCGGGTTTATTAATTGGGTTGGGTTTGTAAGAGGTTTAATTAGTAATGGATGAGTTTATAAATTATATTAATATATTAAATTATAACCAAGTAGTTGAGTGTCACGTATTTAAAAATATATTTAAATAGTTAAAATTTAAAATCGTTAAATAAGTGGTCGATTTTGGATCCAAAAAGGTGGGTGACAAGTGTATTTTGGAGCCAATAGGTGGATGAGGGATATTTTTCTACCATTTTTGGGGAAATAACTTGTGTCTACTTTTTAAAAAATAATTACCATATTTGTCAGTATTATTTTTTTAACGATAAATGTCAATTTAATTGAATATTCAACTTCATATTTTTTCTCTCACCCCAAAATTTTCCCACGCCCGCGATTCACGCCCATGCAATTTTGTCTCTCGCGATTGCAATTTTTTTCCAGCGACTTCAATTTTCTCTCGCCATTGCAATTTAAAGGTTAGTGTTGAGTAAACTTTGTTCGTTTAGGATGCCGGACTTCAATTTTCTCTCGCCATTGCAATTTAAAGGTTAGTGTTGAGTAAGCTCTGTTCGTTTAGGGTGCCGAACTTCAATTTTCTCTCGCCATTGCAATTTAAAGGTTAGTGTTGAGTAAGCTCTGTTAGTTTAGGGTACTTGCACTGCAATTTGCGGTTTTTGTTTGTCTCCTTTGCACTTAACTGATCCTTTAATGTGAGCTTAATGTGAGCTTGCAATTGTGGTCTTAAAAGTTTAATTTCTTCTTTTTGTGTGGAAGAGTAACGACGGATTTCCAAAAGTTTCTAAGGAAGAAGAAGAACAATCCCCAAGGGAGGAAGAAAAAAGAGAGAAAAGAGGAAGAAGATGAAAATATTTTTTTCTTTTGGGATAATACCCAATTACCCCCCTAGCCTATACCCAAAATCCCTACGACACACCTTATCTTTGATGAGGTCCTATTACCCCCTCCAACTTTTTTTTTAAAGTAATATATTACCCCTTGCGTGCCTACGTGGCAAAAAAAATCTGCAAGGTCGATTTGTTTGTTGAACACGCGCCGGGACCCACTTTTTCAGTTTTCGATAAAGTGACTTTAATGAAATATACTCCTCCTCTCACACGTCCCACCCCACTCCCTATGTCCCATAATTAATAAATCTATATGAATAAAGATAATGAGTTTTGTTTCAAATTGTTAATATTGATCTTTTATTATTTTATCATTTGGTTTAATATAATTATCAAGTTCAGAATTAATAATCGACATAAAATAAGAATTAATAATCGACATAAAAAGATGTAATGAATATATTAAATTTTACTTTACCTTTTCAAATCAAGGAGCTTGAATGATAATGGATGGAGCTTCTTCAAAAATGAAGAACCATAAACATGGGGTTATTTTTTGAAAAGAGGAAGAAGATGCTTTGAGAGAAACAATAAAATTTATTTTTGAATTTTTTTTCAAATTGCTTTGACACGTGGCTCATTTTTATTGGCCATTGTTAGCCAAAAGCTGCACTCACTCTGCACTCACTGCGCACTCACGCGCCCTAGATGGGTGAAATCACGATTTTTGCCACGTAGGCACACAAGGGGTAATATATTACTTAAAAAAAAAGTTGGAGGGGGTAATAGGACCTCATCAAAGATAAGGTGTGTCGTAGGGATTTTGGGTATAGGCTAGGGGGGTAATTGAGTATTATCCCTTTTCTTTTAAATGATTTGGTTTGAATTATAAAAGTGTGCTTTTTTTTTTATAAAAGATTAGAAAGTTTTGAAAATGTTAATTTGGTCCCATAATTAGTTAATTACATTTTAAAAAGGATTTGACCAACTCTTGGTTAATCTGTCACTAAAAACAAAAACTAGACTTATTTAACATATTTCCCTTAATTTTCTCTACTTAATATGTATCAATTAACAATATGATTTAGTATTATCTGATTATTATTGTTTTCAAACTATACATGATTTCGCTGGGGAGTATACTTGGCACAAAGTGGCCTTAGGGATGAAGATTTTTAATCAACATATGTGGATCTTTAGTAGTTATCTCTAAGTACCAAAACTATATTTCACCATGAAATTTTCTCTGTGATAGATAGTAGCTTAGTGGATCCACATTAGCTCAGTTTCAAGTCCCTTACGTTGCAACTATTGGACACCTCTTTTCGGTGTGGGCTAGTAAATTAAATTACATGTAGTAGCTCATATGATTTATATAAATTTTAGTATATCTCCCACAATCAGCCTTTTAGTTATTGTTAGGAACTTGTACTTGTGTATTTCAGATTAGTATACTTCAACTTCGTTATTTTACTTGGTCATTTATGAACCTATCATATGAATTCAGTATGTTCCAGATATCATGTTTCCTATTCATATTTCTCATACACAATACATTCAAAGTAATAATCATATACTTTCTGCCTATATTATTTGATAATATAGGTTTTGACATTTAGTATACAACATGCGGTTAGTACTATCTCATATAAGCTAGCAATAGAGTTTGGTGAGTCTTCATCTCGCTGAAGACAACCTCATATCTTCTTTTCAGTTATTTACTTTTAGTTTCAGAAAATTGGAGTTAGTTATGGAGGGATTTATCTTAGCAAATCATATTAGTAGAGGCTTTAAGACAGTCAGGTGTAGATTCAACTTATGCTATTTCTTTTGAATATTAATAATCTCAGTCTTATGGGCTTTATTAAGATATTTTAGATTTATCTTCCACGTTTACATTTCAATTTCTATTAATTTATCGGAAAAGGGTCTAAAATACCCTCGAAGTATTGAAAATGGTACACAATTACCCTCCATCCACCTATTGGCCCCCAAATACCCTTCACATCCACCTTTGAGTCCAAATTTACCCCTTCATTAACGGACCAAAATTAAAAATACGAAAAAGGGCCTAAAATACCCTCGAAGTATTGAAAATGGTACACAATTATCATCCATCCACCTATTGGCCCCCAAATACCCTTCAAATCCACCTTTGGGTCCAAATTTACCCCTTCATGAACGGACCAAAATTAAAAATAATCTAATAATATTTTTTAATTACATGACACTCAATCATTGGTTGTAATTTAATATTTAAAATAATTTTAAACCCACCCATTTTAACTAAACCCGCCCCACTTGACCCAATTTAAAAAAATTAACCTATCTAATTAAAATATCCTAAAATCTTATTCCTCCCATTTTCACAATTTCCATGACTCAATTGTCTTCTTCTTCTTCTTCTTCATGAAGAAAATGTCAGCTTCTTCTTCGATTTCTTTCCCCGAAGAACTTAAATTACAATGGAGTCATGAAAATTGAAAAAATGGGAGGAATAAGATTTTAGAATATTTTAATTAGATGGGTTAATTTTTTTAAATTGGGTCAAGTGGGGCGGGTTTAGTTAAAATGAGTGGGTTTAAAATTATTTTAAATATTAAATTACAACCAATGATTGAGTGCCACGTAATTAAAAAATATTATTTAATTATTTTTAATTTTGGTCCGTTCATGAAGGGGTAAATTTGGACCCAAAGGTGGATTTGAAGAGTATTTGGGGGCCAATAGGTGGATGGAGGGTAATTGTGTACCATTTTCAATACTTCAAGGGTATTTTAGGCCCTTTTCCGTATTTTTAATTTTGGTCCGTTAATGAAGGGGTAAATTTGGACCCAAAGGTGGATGTGAAGGGTATTTGGGGGCCAATAGGTGGATGGAGGGTAATTGTGTACCATTTTCAATACTTCGAGGGTATTTTAGGCCCTTTTCCGTTAATTTATTTCAATCTTAGAATCATGACATACCATAAGCTTATCTTGGGGTCATTTGTGGCTCTAAGCACAAAATGTCACGTCTAGGGAATAGTCTCTGAGCATAAGACTTCCTCTTCTCTAAAAACTCTTTCTTTTTCACCACATTGGTTGCGTCTTCCCAAAATAATCATTTTAAGTCTCTTTTTTTTTCTGAATTATATTTTTCACATCAATCACTTTTGTCTCTTCTATAGTTCTATATATTCCTTGTTCTTCACTTTTTTTTTCTTCATCCATCTTATTACTATACATCTGTTCATTTGACAATACCTCCAGAGACTCGATGGAAAAGTTTAAAAAGGATCCATTCCTACCACCCCCTCTTGCACTTTTCAACTTCTACCCTTGCTTGCATAAATTATAAACAAATATTTTTGAACAAATATTCTCTATTTACTTACGTAATATAAAAAAATAATTAAAAATCACTCTTTTTTTTGAAAAGAAAAACATTTTCTTTCATATCAAAAGCTTCGAAACAAATTCTTAATTCGTTCTATATTAATTGTCATAAATAAGAAGAATAGTTTTACTAATTTAATTAGTATTTTTTAAAAACTTTACAACTTTATAGACACTTTCAAAATGAACTATATGTAAAGTTAAAATGATAAAAATTTAGTTAATCCTCACAAATATTTTAAGACAATGTAAACAATTTATATGGGACAATCAAGTGGGGGGTTTTCAAATGTTGACTTTCAAACTTGGCTCTTTTGACTCTTTCCCAAACATGCCTTTAGCCAAAACCCACTCACTTTTCATTGGTATAATACCTAAATGTGACATAACAAACGACATCGTTTAACGATATAAGCGACACCTAGTCTTATTCTTTTCGTTCATTTTTATTTGTCATGTTGTATTTTCAAAAGTTAATTTGATTAATTTTTAAAGTTAAATTAGATTATATTACTTTGATATTTTATACAAAAACATTAGATATTCAAAAACTACATGAAAAGTACTAAAAAATGCAATTTTTTACAATTTAATATGATTAAAAATATCTTTAAATATTAATTAAAGTTCTTATAATTTGATCATAAAAATAGAAACTATAACAAATAATAATTTACTGAAGGAATAGTAAAAAATAGAGATCTTTCCCTCTCTTAGCCAATTTTTGGTGCCCATTTGGAAATTTAAACAAACAATATATATATACATATATTTAAGAGCTCTTCTCTTTTGCAAATAAAGAAATACATGTTGTAAAAATTATTATTTTAAATCATATGTGTTTTGTTCCATTTTCATACAAATTGAGGAGTTGACAAACCTTTGTTTGGATGAATCCAAGGTAACTGAGTGACTCTTCTGTCTTTGTGTCTTCAGATATATCATGTATGTATATAATTTCATAATGGGTCAATTTCATTTTTCTTTTTTTTTTCCCTTAAAGATTCTTACTTTCTTGACTTTTTCTTGGTTCTTGATTGATAAATTAGAAGACCCTTGTTCTTGTTCTTTCTATCATATTGTTGTGACAAACTATGCAAGAAAGATTGTATCTTTTTTACCCATTAATGATTCAATTTTACCCTTTTGATTCTTTCTTGTTCTGGCTGTATATTTGAGATGATTGATGCACAATATCAGTTGCAAGAAAAAAAAGAACAAATTTTGAGAAGGAAAACTAATTGCCACTGTGTGATTTTCTGTCTGTTATATCACTGTTTGTGTTGCATCATATTCAGCTGAGGGGACAAAAGGGTAGTACCATTTTGCTTGTTTGAATGTCAAAGAAATTCTTTAGTAAGTTTTTAGTTCGAGTTTAATTTGTGAAGCAGGAAATAAGGCAACAGAAATCTTTTGGCTTCATTTTCCTTTAACTTGGTTGAATAAGTTGGTTGTTAGAGTTTGAGCATATCTTTGCTGCATCGCTTTCGTGCTAATAAATGGTAGATAGTGTTAATATTTATGTGGTTAATTAATAGACTGAAATTGTACATATATTGGGGCTAAGCAACCATTTCCTGATTCGAAGTTTAGCATGGACCTTTCATTGTTTTGGCTGATGTTTAGGAACGTTATTGGCTGGAATAGTGCACTCTGGGTTCTGTTTCAATAAATCTCAGTAACAAAGGAAGTTAATCTTAGTTCCCTTCATGTTAAGTCTCACTGAATTTGATTTTAAGGTCGCATTATGATATTTATGGTCTAGATCTGCGGTATCCAATATTTTATGCTTCGTCTATGATGAATTCTTATGGTTGATGTCTAAGTTGCAGCTCTCTCTGCCACTTTATTGAAGCTCATAGATTTAATCATTTTCTTTTTAATTGAAGAAGTTTACCCGTGGCTGCCTCTCTGGATGCTCCTGATCCAGTTTTGGAAAGGGTTCTTATAGAGGACAGTAAAAATAGTAGCCAAGGCGGGGAGAGGAACTTAGCTCATCAACCAATTTTGCTGGATCAGGTCTCCAAATCTTTCAGAGGAGAAGTAGTGAACAGGTACACTCAACTGATGCCATTGTTATCTTCCTTTGTCTACATTTCGACTGTCTTTCATACTCATCCTTAAAACTTAAAGGGGTTTATTTCTTGTTGAGGGAGCTTGTTAATGATCCTTGGTGATAAGTTAATTTCTTGTTGGTGGAGCTGTTAATACTGTTTAGTGCTAATACATTTCATATCAACTTGGTAGTAATTTAACAGATAAGATAGCTGCTACTTTCTCTAGGTCTCTTGGAGTTGCAACTGATTTTACAACATGCCTACTACATGAAGATTTATATTTTTTATATGTCGATATACATAGGCTTCAAATTATTGGAACTATAGTTCTTCTACCTCGTGCATCACCTTGCAAAGATCGTGTATCTTTTCGTTCTTCCTTGCAGTGGTGGCTGCAAACATTGTTTTCTACTTAGTATACAAGTCTTCATTTTGCATTATGTTCTTGAATTGCTGGATGTTGAATTGGAGCTTTCACTAATATGTTTCCTAGTAACTTCATGTGTATAAATTGCCTAAGGAACTGCATGTCTTAATGTTTGCATTCGGTTCTCTTAGTCTGTTTTTCTTCAATCAATGTTTGCAATTTTAAATGTGTGGAAGCATAATTAAGTAATCAAATGTGTGTTCTCTCTAACAACTTATGCTTTAAGATGAGATGGTCACACACTACAACATGGTATCAGAGTAGACAAGACAAGAGATTCTGGATTCGAGTATCCCCATCACCCATTATTATCAAAAACAATTTCCACGAACTGGGACCATGAAAAGGGTCTGCAGATGAGAGGCGTTTTGAATCATAATTAAGTAATTATATGTGTGTTCGGTCTAACACTTAGGATTTTAGATGAGATGGTCACAGTTCACACATTAAAAAAAAATGTGATGGTTTATTCTGTGTTTCTACAGAATGTACATTGCAGTATGTTCTTGTGGTTCTAACTTAACTTTTGAATACTCCCTCTGTGCCAATTTATATGACACCTTTTATGTTTTGAGAGTCAAACAGTTTAAGTTTGATCGGAAATTTACGTATAGAATCTTCAATTGTTTTAAATGAAATTTATATATTTGTAAACTACGTAAAAAGTACTATGAGTCACAATAATTGATAAATCAAAAAGTTTAAAAGATCTATGAAAAATTTACGATCAAAGATAGACTTATTTGACTCTTGAAATCCAAAAGGGGACATATAAAATGGGACGGAAGGAGTAAATATGTTTACCAGCATTGTTGCTTTATTAAAGCCTTTTTGGTCAGTAACAGATTGCCGAGAGAAATAGAATAATATTTTGCAGGAATTGAAGTGGAAATAAGAGTTCAAGTATCTTTCTATTCTCACTTTTTTCTTTTGGTGGAAAGAGGATAGTGGGGAAAAAACATTTTCATGTTTTTTTTAGCTCTCATCCAATCTGCAGATTCTAAATGGTCCATTCTATATGCTTAAGTATATGTTGTGTCTCTGAATTACAGCTTAATGATGACTAGGTTTTCTCCTTAACTTGAGTTTCTTTTTTGCAGTACTAGGGACTCTATTAGGTAGTTGCCGTTGGTTTTATTCGTATGTTGTTTGTTTTTCATGGTCATGTAACTAGTTTTTGACTCAGCATGTCTCTAGCAGATCATTTGAAAATAATGGGCATGCCAATGAGAAGGAATTTTAAAAGTTACTGTGTGATGTTATTTGTTTGTGATTGCCTTCAGATCTTTTTCCATGAAGGCTGCAAATAGAAACGATGAAGATTTGGAAAATGGGATGTTGGAGAAAGACATAGAGAAGTCAGTACGCAGCAATAAAGGTTTCACAGTACACAACAAGGCCTTGCTATCTGGAATCGCTTATTGTATTTCTTCCTGTAGCATGATATTAGTGAATAAGTATGTACTTTCCAGCTATGACTTTAATGCGGGGATATCATTGATGGTCTATCAGGTACTTCCCAGTCTTTGTTATATTTTTGAGCTTATCAAGGTATAGAGGTAGAGTAATGACAAATAATTGTTGAACCTTTATTCAGAATTTTGTCTCAGTGGTGGTGGTTTCTTCGTTGAGAGTTTTTGGGATAATTTCTACTGAACCACTCACTTGGAGGCTAGTCAGAGTCTGGTTGCCTGTTAATGTTATATTTGTTGGGATGCTTATAACAAGTATGTTCAGGTAAAAGATACCCTCTCTTCATGTTTGCCGTGCCATGAATTTAATTATTTGAATGTGCCTATTGTTTTATTTACTGCTGGTTGCAGAAGTCATGCATTGCACCTATTATTGTTGGATGCACAGTTCTCTGAGATCAGTTTCTCGGTGTGATCGAGTTCAGCTGGGCCTTTATGCAAGACTATATTTATTGGGAGTAACAGATATCTGGTTCAAACCTTCATGCAAGTGTTAGTTTTACTACTTCAAATTTTTAAGGCCACGCTAGGTGTTCAAATGGTTGCTTTATTTGTGGGACGGTTCTTGATCCAAAATAGAAGGAAATTTTTGTCTAATTTGATGAATAGAAACAAAATGGAAATGTGAATTCTCTGGAATAAGCTTTAGAATTAGAGGCATATATCTTAATGGTTAATCTTTGTCTCATAATTACTTGTTGAGCTTGTCTTTTGCTGAGTAAGAAATTCTGAATATAAATTTCTTTCAGTAAATGCTGTTAAGTTCACCTTTTTGGAATATTTTTTTTAAAAAAATTCTTTCAGTAAAAGAGTCATCCTTATCAAACTTGTGAACTTGATTCGTGTAGAAGATTTTTTTACTCAGTCTGGTGTTCCCTTTTTTCCAAAGATATCAAACAATAGAAGAGACTATTTTTGGAGCCACTTAGAGGAGTACGCCTGGACTGATGAAATTAAAGGTGGACAGGCTCATCATCATTACATGCCTCTTGGAACTTGACTTGTAGTCAATAACATGTACAATAAAATGTCTCCTTTTTCTTTGGCCTTGGCCTTCCACACATCAATACGGAGCAACTCTTTGGCTCTACCCTGCTGAGTTTACTTAAGATGAAACTAAAGATGCTTATGATGTAGGTCATGATTCATGAACACTTAGAATTTGATTACACTACATGTCAAAAGTAGAAAAGGGTACAAAATCATTAAAATTATATATTAAAAAAATGTATTTTAGTTTTAATTACAGCTATTTGTGTTCTTTCTGCTTTACTATTTTCATTGCCAATTTCAGTACTCTGGCATTTTATATCCATACGATACTGCAGATTAAAGAATTTTTTAGCATAGAATCTACTTTAATGTTTAATATTTAAAGCTGTGATTCTATAACTTGGCTGAATTACTTATAATTGTGTTATTTCCTGCAGTCTAAAGTACATCAACGTTGCTATGGTCACTGTCCTAAAGAATGTCACCAATGTGATAACTGCTGTTGGTGAGATGTATTTATTCAACAAAACGCATGATAACAAAGTTTGGACTGCACTTTTTCTGATGGTATGCTAGTAGCTTAAAAGTATGTAAATACAAAGTGTTACAGGTCAAGCAAATGCTACGCTATATTGCTTTTGATATTATTGCAGTGATTCTAGCCTCTTTCATCCCCGTGCTCGTATCAAGTAATTTGTTAAAGATATGTTTCGTTGCTTTGTATTCCAGAACTTACATTAGCATTCCTATTTACGTTTCCTGTCACAATAAGAGTTTATAGCACGTACTGATTTTTCAGTAGACACTACTCAGGGTATTCGCTAGTAACCTAGTCCTCAGTCAAAGACATAATGAATTCCATGCGGCGACCAAGTGGTATAAGATGTAATTGAGAGAAAATGCAACTTATGGTAAGGAATAGTATCGTCTTTGTTTTAGTGCATTACTTCTTATAACAGTGGTACTTACTGGTAACTAGTGATATGAGTAGTTTTGTCATATAATACAAAAGTATTTGGAAGTTGGTCATGAACCCTAAATGTATCAAGACTTACGTCATTTGACTAGAGTTGCATATACTAGAACTAAATTTGAAATATTATTCATTTACGAGATGACAGTTGTAGAGATGTCACACTTAAGTTGTGTTTGCGGATTATTTCAGCAGTTACTTACACTTAAGTTGTGTTCTGCAGATTATTTCAGCAGTTACTGGAGGAATTACAGATCTTTCTTTTCATGCCATTGGTTATACATGGCAGATTATTAATTGTTTCTTGACAGCATCATATTCTGTAAGTACGTCTTTTCTCATTGTGTTTCTTTTTCTGGGTGCTATTTTATCTGGCATTTGTTTCTTCTGGGAATATTATCTTTCTAAAATTCATGATTTTCGTTATAGTTGTCAGACATATGAACTTAGGATAGAAGATATAGCTTAATCATACAACAACATATCCAGTGTAGTCCCACAAGTGGGGTTTGGGAAGGATAATGTGTGTGCAGACCTTACCCTTATGTTGGAAGGCATTAAGGCTGTTTCCAATAGACCTGTGGCTTGGATACTACTCAAAACAAAGGACAAAAATGAATAACCTGCCTAAACATCTGTCAAAGATGATGATCTTTGCCGGCAGTAGGAAAGGCGTTAAGATATTATAATAGAATTGGACATAACCATTGCAGAGTACATATAATACAGTTTTTCTGTGTCCACCATAACATTGACCTAGATCATCAAGAATTAGATCTTGTTTTCCAACTATTTCATGCTTAAGTCAAAAAGTTCTTACCTAATTCCAGTATTATTCAAAGCAAAAAGCTCACCAACATGGGTTGTGGTGCAGTGGCGTGAGTTTGCCATCCTTAATCAGAGGTTCCGGGTTAGAGCCCTGGGTATGAAGGAAATCCTGTTGGGAGCGTCACCCCTAATGGATCCTGCAGTGCGCGATTCCGATTTAGTCGCAGCTCCAATACAGGCACTGGAGACCGGATAGCAAACAAAAAAATGAAGCAAATAATGCAAAAGAACTCTAGCGTCTATTGTGGTTTTAAGCGCAAATAAAGCATGGTTTTTAATTAGAAAAGGCGCAAAGGAAAAAATAAATACATATGTTATGAAACATAGACTGTATACTAAAATTAAATAGCACGAAGAAAGAGAGAGAGTAGTAGTAACTTTCTTCCAATATTCTTGTGTATATTTCCATAAACAATGTAAGGTATTTATAAGTATCAAGTAACTTGGATCCAAGTGAGCTAGTGCAAATGGACATGGACATCCACCAAATACTAGTGCATATGGACACGGACTCCCCCTTGGATGTCCATTAATAGATAACGTGTCTCGTTGAATTCTTACTAGAAAAAGTCTTTTGGCTTGTAAACTTTAAATGCTGAAAATGTATTATACAGTTAACCAAATTACCATAATACTTCATTGTTACCTTATCAAAACAAAAAACATTACATTCCTCTTTATGTATTTTCAATATGAAACTAAATTGATGATAGTTGATACAGTCTTGATCTTGTAATGTAAATTATGGTTTACACATAACCTACTGGTGAAAACAGTTGATCTTTGCTAACTGGAATGAGCAGGTCCCTCCTTATAATAAGAAAAAAGAACTACTTATTGACAAAAAAAAGAGTAAGGATCCGAGTCTGATCTTAGAGACTGGTGCTTTTACAGTTAACATGATACAAGCTAGCGTTTATTTCATATGGTCTGAATGATTAATTCATAATCTTGTACTGGAAGATCTTACCTTGACAGTTTGCAACAAACTGCTCAAGTTGTAAACCTAAGTTCCTTATTTGGACATTTCTGAAGTCTTAAGACATCTGCTGACAGATTTTAGTAAGGATAGTTTAGTATAGTTCTGTTCCCGTCTCTGAGAATCAACTTCAAAGCTCCTTAATGGTTATCTTCTATAATATCAGAATTGAGAACTGATTATTATTCTATACAAGGAAGGTGCGGATTGCGGAAGTTGTTCATGTGATACACCCATCGAGATGAAGGTTATTTGAACTTGTACACTCAAGAGCCAAAGCTTGAGCTCAGTTTCTTAATGGTCAAATGCATTATTAACTTGTCTTTTTTAAATATATGTAATTACATAAAATAGGTTTGTGGTAATATATTTTGACTATTCAAAATACAATTTTCTTGTTATTCAGGTATAAAGATTTAGTGTTACAATCTAGGTAAATTATATTTAATGTTCGCAGCTAAATTCTTAAAATGCATTTATTTGAAAATATAAATTTCTCTAATAAATATATTACTTGAGCTCGATTGCGACTCGAACTTGAGTTTTGCTGAATTCAATCCTATTTGTTTGTGTACTTGTCCCTTATTCCAGTGAGATAGAACTCGGTTATTCAATGTTCCAGTCGAGCTCTAAATGTCGAGAACTTGACTTTGGCTTGATTGCTTTATAACACCTTCAATTCCTTTTGGCAATTATGATGGGAATAAGCAGCAGTTGTTCTGTATTGAGCTTCATATCCTGTTTTTTTAGGTTACATTTAATTTGATGTTCTAATTAGTCACTTGAAAATTTCTTCTTTATGGGTACATCTTCTTCAATATGATGACCTGATTCCCATGCTAATGCTTAATTTTTATCTTTTATTTATTTATCTTCTGGTGCAGTTGACTCTTCGCAGGGTCATGGACACGGCCAAGCAAGTGACTAAATCTGGGAACCTTGATGAATTCTCCATGGTCCTGTTAAATAACACCCTTTCACTGCCTTTGGGCATTTTGCTTATGTTATTATTCAACGAGGTGGACTACCTTTCTAGAACGTGAGTTTTGGTTTCTTAAAGTAGCAATTGTTTTCCTCAATTTTTTATTTATCTCGTCCGTAAGTGGTTGCCTTTCTCTGAGCATACACATTGCATGCCTCATGCCTATTATTAAAACCTGTAATAGGTAAATGTTGGTGGATTGATGTCTAGTTGAAAGCCAATGTTGGCCTGAATGTTCTTAATCCAACTTTATAATGGTTGTTGTAAAAGTTTTAAAAGCATAACTATACAAGTACAGATATAATTGATAACAATTGCTAACTATGTCAAATATGAAGGGGATTAAGAGAAAGGAGGGAGATTTTCGTATTTTATCAAGTCTCTAGGAGTCATTTTTAATCTTCAGTTCTATTTATTGACAACAATAGCCTCACAGACTCAAAATGTAATAAAATATAACTAACCTAATAGTAGATTTTTGAAGGGAAGCCTTGGAGCAACAGTAAAGTTGTTTCCGTATGACCTATATAGGTTATGGGTTTGAGTTGTGGAACCTGTCACTAATGATTACATTAGGGTAGATTGTCTGCACCATAACCCCTTAGGGTCCCCGGACCCTGTGTAAATGTGGGGTGCTTCACCGTGATGCCCTTTTTGCCAACCTAATAGCAGATTTTTTATCTGCTTCTCCTTACCTGTTAAGTTGTTCTTAAAATTTATCCAGCTGAGCATAAGCCATCTACCTACCCATATGTAAGCAGTGTTAGTTGTGCAATTACTAATTCCCTTGTGCTTCTCTTTTTGAAGATTGTACTTTTCAAAAAGAATTGCTTCCTTAATTTGCCTTATAAGTTTTGTTCTTTGCGCTCTGCTTAACGATTTTCTGGAGACAGCTAAAATGCATATTCTTAGAGTAAGCATCTCACCTTAACCCCTACGCCCTATTCCTGGTTACTGTTTGGTCAATTTAGTTTATAAGACTTGAGATAGAAAGGCATCCGGATTACTTTAGTTGGCTTTAGAAGATCCTTCAAACTTGTTCGATTTAATTGATAGATACTTCTCAAGTTCTGAAGCTTTCTAGTACTATCGTCGTGCCCTCATTCAGTTGCAATTGGTTACTGTTTAATCATAAGTGAGTACTGTTTCATTGCACATTGAAGATTTCGCTACATGTATCATTATCTGCAGACCACTGTTACAATTGCCAGCTTTCTGGTTGGTGACAACCTTTAGTGGATTGTTGGGCTTAGCAATTAGCTTCACATCCATGTGGTTTCTTCATCAAACAAGTGCAACTACTTATAGGTATGGTTCTTTTCATGTGAGTTCATTATTTCATGTTTCTTTGAGTACTCTGATGTAAACATTTCCCTCTTCGATTTTTCTTTAATTTTTGGATTCTGCAGTCTTGTCGGATCACTAAATAAGATACCTCTCTCTGTTGCTGGTATTTTCCTTTTCCATGTTTCAACAAGTCTGGAGAACTCTGCCAGTATATTATTTGGTGAGGGCTTACTCTTTTCTGTTTACCCTGGTACCTTTTTTAGTAAAGATTACGCCTCAATCCCAAGTAAGTTGGAGTTGGCTATACGAATACTTACTGTCCATATCACTTCATTTAAGCTGCAACCCCCCCGCCCCTCGTATATCCAGACTTGGGAGTTGAGAAAAAAACTGTGTTGCATTTTGCAGGGCTCTTGGCTGGAGTATTTTTCGCCCGAGCAAAGATGCAGGATAAATCTCAAACTAGATCATGAATGTCAAAACTAACACCCTTTCCTTTGTAAATTATGTCTTGTCTTGAATTGTAGAGCTTGTTGTATACTAAAACTATGACATGATCAATCAATTCAAGAGATAGATCAAGATTTTTATTCATCTGGAACCTGTCTATTTTGATTTTCACCTCTTTACTGTGCATTTTTTTGTATTTTACTTATTACAATTGTTCATATGATAAGAATGTGCAACCTCTGAACCAGAAGGTTACTCATCACTCAAGTCTTCAAGGAGTTTCAAATAGATAAATTACTGTGTTTAGATAATTAGGGAGAATAGTTTGTTACTGTTAATCATGAAAATGGAAATATGAGAGAAATGTCTGAAATAACTTATTATTCAACTACTAAAAAAGTGAAGGGTTGAAGCTGCAGATATGAGAATGTTAACATACATAACTCAGTGAAATGATAGAAGTTACCATCCAAACAAAAGGCTTAAAATACCAAAAGTGACTTACTCCAAAACAGAGTTTGAAAACAAATCAAAAGAAGAGCTATAATCACAACAACATCATACTCAATTTAATCCAAACAAGTGGGGTTTGAAGAGAGTAACATATACGCAAACGTAACCCTTACCTTTGTGGAGTTGGGAGGTTGTTTCCGAAAGACAAAAGAAGAGCTATAAAGATAAAAATGATACATTACAAGATTCTTGAGGACTTGATGCATATTTTTTGTTTGCCTAGAATGTCAAAAGTATTACAGAAAACCAAGTTTTGATGGCAATTAGAGCTTTTTGCGTTGCTCACAGAGTAATATTTTCTCTGTGCTCCTTAAACTGTATAGTTTTCCAATCAAATGGAGCTTAAGAAACTCCATTCTCAATTGCCAACTCTAGTGATTAGTCGTAATCTCAAATATAACTCCTTCAAGATTCTTGATAATACGTCGAGTCCCAGAAACTTCATTTATCTGCAGACCATGCCGAATTGCTTCATTGATGACCATAGCATCCATGCTGCATAAGGAATGACCATTAAGGCACGCTGAACAAAAAAGCATCAAGCATGAAATGAAAATGAATACAGTTGCAAGAAACATGTCAACATTTCTCAAGATTAACACTTCTGCTGTCAAGTATGGACACCTAGACGATACACATGCACCATTGTATAGAACTAGTTGAAATAGCAGGAAACATATCTAAATGACCCTCCCAACCTTAAGAGTAGTTCAGGATTTGCTCTAGAAACTCATGCGAGATAGGTAGCTAAGTAAAATTATGCAGCAAAGCTATTGATTACAGAATCCTATGAATCAAGCACAACAAATTCTGTTTCTCCTGTTAAAGCACAACAAATTTCAGTATCTCCTCCATCTACAATTCTTCTAATTACAATTATATGTTTCAATATCAATGGGACAGAAGATTGTTTGCTGGCTACTTAATATGCATTTTTATTGAGAATGAGAATCTATCTAATTAAACGGGGATGATTTGCTTCATAGTACTAATTCCCCTTCCAACGCATTGGTTAACAACCTGTACAAGACTAGCGATCACTTCCGAACAAAGATATACCATTTCACATGAATTATCTTCTGATACCTGATCATCAAAAGCTAAGAGTGGATTATTACTAATAAAAGGAAGATACTCATTACTTTTTTTCAGATGCTATTTGAAATTTTGTTGAATAAGATAGGACATATACTAGTATGCATTTTCTAGACAATGAGAAGTCTATATTGAAACTTGCAGCAATAATTTCTTGAATATCATTTCACATTTGGGAGTGAGTTATCTACAAATTCAACAAAGTCCTTCAAAATCATGCAGCCAACACATAATCATGATCAAAATAACCAAGTCAGTGGAAGGCCCACTTACACTTTTGCTCGTGAAACATAGGCCAAAATAAATTTGCATTTCTTCTGGTCACGATCTCTAAGTAGTCGCTCAACAGTATCAAAAAGCAAAGGAACATTTGCCTGCTGAAAACTTAAAGCTTGTCAAGGGATACACTATTCTTTCTAGACTATGATATCATCCAAACGAGGATAAAGCAACAAAAACTAAAGTCTGTAATTCAATCATTTGTCAGTTAAGACAATCTAGTTGCTACTAGGCTTCAAATGTAGATCAGTTGGTTTGACAACAGGTTTCTTCAGGTGCCAAGACAAGGACAGAGAACCAGAATACCTATCTGACTTTAAAAGACATCCAAGGAGAGAATGATATTCATATCTTATAGGCCTGATGAATTAGAATTTTTTAATATTACTGAAATGAAAGGAGCTAGTTCATTACTGCAAAACATTTGCAGATACATGGCACCGAATCTGAAAGACAATTTCCAACCTCAAAGACTCAAAGAGGAATGGGTTATTTCATCATAGGCTGGCAATTGGCAAATGGCAATTTGGCATGATGTTGTAAGCTTCGAATTAAGTCAACACATAACAAAAAGAGAACCAATTAATGCAGTAAGAGAAAAATCAACTAGGATATAAATGTCAGCTCCAAGGACTAAATCAAATCCTTCTGGATGCTCCTGTAATATACAATTCAGCTGATCAAAGCTTCCCCATTCCAGCTTCTCAGCTTTTAATTCTGCATCAAAGATAAGTTAATGAGACATGACCTTATCGAAAATGGCATCTGATTCCTCAATTGTTCACACACCTGTACAACACATAGAACCATCTGAAGATTCCTGCAGCTTTATGTTTTTCTTCAGAATCTGGAATGAGATAAATATATTAGAAGGTGAACTTGCAACAAATTCCTCCAGCAAACTTCAATTGCTCAACCTTGCCTTGAGAACTTCATCATTATGATCTGTCATCACTACTCCACGACAGAATCTACTGCAGAGTACTCCAGTTATACCTGTAAATAGGATGCAATCAACTAATTAGTAGTTTCATCTTAAATAAAATAGAGACAGAGAAATGATATGGAACGTAAAATAAAAAGTACACACATTGTTGCCTTTGGAGAGGAACTAAACGGTGTTATTAGAAGTTACTATTGTGATAGTTTAGGAACTTAATTCATGTCTCCGTCAAAAAAGGCCTTTAAGTTACATAGTCTCTCTTACTTCGCTCATTTTCACACTTCAATCTTGTCCTTGGTTTATTGAAGAAGTTCTTCCTCCGAATAGTCTAATCCACATATAAAGGTTTATTCGGAATCAACTTATATAGTAATGCCGACTGAAAATATCAAAACATTTGCAAAAGTTTGTGGTAATGTTGAACTCAATGAACACCTTAAGACAATTAGGCCCCAGACAGTCTTTAAAGTAGAAACCAGTTCAAGTAAAGATTCAGGCTTTGAGTAAAGAAGAGGATGAGGTCCATCACATATTTCACATCAGAATAAATGGACAAAAGCTATAATGGAGCCAGATCAGTTACCCACTTTATAACTTCAAAAATGTGGCTGAATTTTCTTATATGTGAACATTTCGTCTTCCGTGTATGTTCCTTATCTCTCTCGTCAGAATGGAATGATCCTTTTGAGGTTGCATATTGTCATCAACCAAGTACGTTAATCAAGATCTTAAGCAAGCACCCAATATGATCTTATATGTGAACAATTCCCTTTCTTATATCATTTTGCTATCCTAACTTCAAAGGAAATAATAGGTGGACATGTTATGCTTCTACTACTATCTAAGACTCTAAACCATGTCTTTCTTCTACTTGTATCTCATTAATTTGGACATGACTTTCATGTGATTTCCTCGAGTTTCCATCTCAGCCAAATAAGATCACAACAGTTAAGAAAAGAACCATCACTCAAGGTGAAATATTTCTCTTGGTTGGTGTATTAAGGGGCGTGTCTTACACAAAGTAACCTTCAAAGAAGAAGTATACAACTTTGCAACAGACGTGTTTTGTGTGAAGGAATGCTTGAGGACAACAACCATCTCTTTCTTCATTGCGAATTGAACTCTCAGATTTGGGACTATTTTAATAATGATGAAACAGAAGAAGACACATAAATATATAAAAACTGATTGAGGTTTCGGGAATGATACTAACCGACACCAGAGCCTAGTTCAATGACAGAACATCCTTGGAGCATGTTAGCATTCTGTGTAAGATAATCATTCATCAGCACAGCCCCAGGCCACACCAACTGTCCTGTCAAATCAAAATCAGCTGTTCCACAGATAGTCAGCCTACAGTTATTACATTAGGTAATATTAATGCAAGCATGGGGACATCAAAAGTTATTTGAGGAATAAAAGTAACAAATCAAACTAAGAAAAGCTTTTGGTAAAATTTGGTTTTGCAGTGCTAGGTAAAATTCTGCAAATGGAATGGGAGAGATCTATACTATTAGCACGCATTCATCAACTACATATCATGATTGGTATATTCAGACTGGATTATATTATATCTGTGACTCTCAATCTTTTGAGAATATCCCCCCACCCTCACCTCATTAAGAGAAGTGTTTCCTTTTGAGAAAGTTATACTCAGGATTAAGTATTGGGTGAAATATAGATTTGGCTCAGCACGTTCACTTTTTAGCAGACTTTTAGTGCATTTTGAGATATCCACATGAAATACCAGTACACATGTCTTATCTATTTCACATGGATACACTGAGGCAACCAATCCTTGAACCAAACTAAGTTAGCTTCTCAATGTAGTCTTCATTTTCTAAAAAAGGCTTGGGTTTTTCTCTTATTTAAGGTAAGATAGCCCATCCATCCTTGACTTTTCAATGCTCAATTACTTATCAATCCAAAATCTATCAAGTTGAGCCAAGAGATCCGGAAAGCTACCTAAATGAAGAGTGACGGCCAACAGCAGTGCAGCCCATTCTCAGAATGATATATTGCCTACACACGTCCACATATCAGCTATGCTCAAGGTGAAATTTCCAATAGGTCAGGTCAGGTATTTAAAGAAATTTTCGACAGCAAAAGGAACATTGAGTTTTTAGATAAACAAGCATAACAGAAACGGAGCATCCATGAAGCTACTACTTCCTTGACTGATTAAAGTACAAAAAATAACTTTGTTTGCAAAGAAAGAAAAGTATATGGCACAAATACACAGCTGTTTCTCATAGTGTCATATAGTTCCAAGGATTCCTAACCTTAATTAACCCATCCTGTTAACTATGGTAGTGCTAGTCCTTATAACACTGGTTTTGATAAGTTGAGGACCCCAATGAGGAAGCAACCCTTACCCTTTGACAGAAAACATAAAATATTTCTGTAAGCATGTGTAATAGATCAACCTGATAATTCTTTATGTCACAATAGAATTAGCATTCTCAATAACTCCCTCTCCCTTCCCCTTTTGTGCCACACAAGCCTTCCTAACCTAGAAAACATCAACATTTGCTCCAGTTCTCTCCATTTTAAGATCTCATCTAGTTTAATTTTTTGGAGAGTGTTTGGTAGTCTTTGTAGAGATAAGAATGAGGATGGTTTTTTGTTTCCCAACAAATGAGAAATGAACCAATGATGATATTTTACTAGATGTATCATATTCTTTAAAGAAATCTCTTTTTATTTGAACATGAGTACTGGTATGTCTCTACTTCCCTTTTTTTCTTTGCTTAGAAATCATGTGATTCAATATTATAGTCAGAACTCAACTAACCACAACTGTGAGATATTTCAAATTGATGTGGCAAAGAAACAAAAGAAGGGGGGTTAATTAGGTTGAGACAAGTCCTCAACAATAATACAGGTGAGGAAAAGAGAGCACCCCACCACCCCTAAGAACAGCCATTTTTGAATAAAAATATGTGAGCTCCATAGCCGTAGATCAACATTTCCACGACAAATTGAAGCTTAAGTCCAACAAAAACTTAAGCACAACAAAGTCGAACATCACCTATGCTGTAGCATAATCTCTAAGCCATACTCAGTTCTGTAATATTGAGATGCTAAAAGTAAAGGCCTTCTGACTAGACTTCCATGGATGGAAGACATTGTCGGAAATCTTGCTCACCAGACTGTCCTTAAAAAGGTGAAATAGAACCTTAAATAATCTGTTGAGTTCACTAGACTAAACTCAGACAATCACTGCCTACAAAGCAGTAGAGAGAGAGACTACCATTGTTTCGTGCTTTAGGACATTATTGCCCCAACTCTAAGAACCAGAAAGGTCCTAACAAGACAGCAAGTGCTCAAGATCAAGAAATGCAATGAAAGCCTCCTCTCCCTATTACCTACAAACTTCAAATATATAGATACAAGCAACCTCTACATACAAAGCTTCCTACATAACTCTTTGACAAATACTCAATTACCCTTTGGTGAAACTTCTAGAAACATAAAATCCAAATTCCAAGGTCTACAAAGATTGAAGTTCCAAAAATGTCAAAAGCAAAGGAAACACCAATATTAGAAACACAACAACTAAAGATGACGATAAAGAATACAACAACATACCCAATGAAACCCCACAAAGTGGGGTGAATGTACGCCGTCCTTCCACTTCGTCTAAATATGTCACACATTTCTTAATTTTCTAAAAAACCCATAAGTAGATACATGACTTGTTTCTTTTATTCAATCTATTATATAATTATAATCAAATACTTCAGTAAAAATTGCATTAAAGCACTCTCTTTGTTCTCATAAAACAATGAAAAAAGAAAACTTTTTTCCATTCCACTAATGCTAAGATTGATTCTTACATTATCAGTGAAGTGTACAAGATTGTAATCCAAGATCCCCCACCCCCAAACAACAACGATTAGTGTTCTCACAAACTATACAAAGTAAAAAAAAAAAAAAAGACTAACTTGAAGAAGATTGGAGGCAGTAAAGCTGAAGAACATGAGACCCAAATGTAAAATCTGTAATCTGGTAGCTGCAAAGAGTGAACTAAACTCATTTCAGTATACAACAAAGCACAAACTTGTATGTACATGTACATAAAAAGAAAAAGAAAAAAAAGAGATACCCACTCGTCATTGATGAAGAAAGATTCATCCAAGCAGACTATATCATCTTCTTCTTGTTCTTCTCTACTCATTGTGATGGTGATTTCTGTCTTCCTCTTGGCACACAACCGCGGAGTTGCCAGTTCTTAGGAATCTCTTTTCACTTGAATTTTGTTAATATTGGGCTATGGACCTTACTTTTCAATGTTCAATTTCATGGATTTGGGCTTTGAATTTGGGTTGATTTAAGAAGTCTTTGTTTCTTAATGCACGTATTTAATTAAGGGAATTTTATCAAAACAGCAATATGTTAGTTTTTTTGGTGACACAGTAACAATATTTCAATATTTAGTAATAGGGAAAATTGTATATAATAGCAAACTAATAACCTAAATTAAATAGAATAGCTAGGGTTTGATTTAATTGTGCTCCATAGCAAACATTGGCAAAAATTTGCCAGACGTCTCTCTTCCAGAAGTCTCGCTCGCCACTCTCCCATTCTCGCCTCTCTCGCTTTATACACAAAAGTGTATAATTTCTGTTTCTGTTTTGTATAAAGCGAGAGAAAATTGTATATACACATGCAAAAATGTATATCTTCGTGTTATACACTTAATTATATAATTTACAAACATTTTACTTCAAATATTGCAGAGAAAAAGGTCAAAGAATTATACAATTGTGAATTATACAATTGTAGTGAAATACAATTTTTTCTAGCTTTATACAACAGAAGTGTATATATTGTGTTTCTGTTTTTGTATAAAGCGAGAAAAACATATATCTTCTTGCTATACACTTATAATTATGCAATATACATACATTTTAATTCGATTCAACTGTATGCAAAGCTAATTATACAATTGCAGCGAAATAGTCCAGCGAATTATACAATTTAGGCCTGCGAATTATACACTTGTATATGTATAGCGAATTATACAGTTTTTATGTTTGCTATGGAGCGCAATTATGCAAAGTTTGCTATATTATACAAATATGAATTTTTTGTTTGCTATATGTGAAAGTTGCCCTTAGTAATACTAGCATGTTTTAATTATTTTAGATTAGGAATACCATATTTTTTCTTTTAATATGGTATGTATATTTATTAAAAAAAATTATAGAAAAAATGGAAATTAAAACATAAAAAAGGTAAGTAGCATTAATAATCCTTCAGTTACTTTTTAAAAGCTGTATTTTTGTCATATATTAATTTGAACGTTTTTTTTCTTCTTCCCTGTTCTTCATATTTAAAAAAGATTACAAACAAATTTATCTCCTCCATTATTGAATTGGTAAAGAAGCTTTATTATACAAATCGAATTCTGCCAATATAATCGAATACGGAAATTATTTTAAAGCGGAAATTTTCGAATCCCACAACAACAATTTATTCCTTTCGATTTTATTCATACTTTGAAGTAAGGGTGCATATCGGTCGGTTCGGTTCGGTTTTGAACATTATCGGTTTTGCTTATCGGTTATCGGTTTGTAGACTAGCTAAACCGTTAAAGAACCATTAAGTTATCGGTTAATCGGTTATTGGTTAATCGGTTGTCGACCCTTATCGGTTCGGTTATCGGGTTAACCGTTAACATATCACACATTTTTTAAAAATAAAAATCACATGAAGAACAGGCAAAAGGTCCTGCAGGCTGCAACGGTGCAACTAAAGTGACAACATACTAGCAATTAGCAAACACTTACATTGCCTTTCTTTTACTTGCTAAAGCACAAAGTCACACACTAAAACACAAACAAAACAGTACATGATTCAGTATTCATCACAACCTTTTTATACTATGGTAGGTGAGCATGGAACCCAACTATCTGGTGGACAAAAGAAAAGACTTGCAATAGCAAGGGCTATCTTAAAGAACCCAAGAATACTACTTCTTGATGAAGCTACAAGTGCACTTGATGCTGAATAGAAAACATCAGTCACAGCCACAACAGTCAGCAGCCCACAGAACACACAGCCACAGCCCACAGCAACAGCCACAGCCCAACAGAAAATTCTACTCGACACAACAGCCACAGCCCACAGCAGTCAGCAGACTCAGCACAACACAACATTTTCTACTAGAAAACACTCGACACAACAGCCACAACAGTCAACAAATCCCCAACAGCTCACACAGGCGCAATCAAAATTTCAAAAATTCAAAATAGCAGTCACACAAACTAAAAATTTAGTCCAAACATAGTACTAATATTTCACATTCAAGTAAACAAAATAATAGCTAGTAATCAATTCTTGCGAGTGAACGATTCTGGTTTCTTGTTTCCAAACAACGTTTAACATGATTTCTTAAGGAGGCAGTTCCATTATAGTGCGAATGGTAATAAGCAACATGACCACAATGAATACATTTCACTGTCCACGATCCATCTTCTTTTTCTTCAAGTTTTTCATAGTGATTCCAAATAGGTGATCGAGCATTAGAACCATGAAGTTGAGGCATGATGAAATCTGATGAACAAAGAAACAGAGAAAGCATTAGATATTTTAATGATTAGAATGAAAGATTAGTCAAGATAAAGTGATAAACTGATACAGAACACCAAATTCTACTGGGAGCTTTGCACAAATATTTGTATCAACCATAATATTACATACCCATTACTCATTAGTCATCAGAAAAGAGAAGTCAATCATAAATCATGCATAAAGACAAGATAATAAATAACACATGTATGATGTAATATAAGAGATCACCTCAATAGTAAGACATCTACCTTCCTTTTCCTTTAGTAGAGTTAGTGAAGGAAACCTCCAATTTTACATGTCATCAATGCAAAGTTCGTTTCCAAGTTTTGCCAAATCTAAAGACAAATCTAACAAGTCAAGGCTCAAGACTTAAAAAATAAAAATATAGAATAAACTATTCACAGTTTTACATCAATGAGGTTCTTTTTTTACCTTCTTCAAGTTGCTCAAGAAAATCTAAATCTTCCTCAATACTTATGGGTTGTGGCTCACTTCGAAGCCAATCTTGAAGGCACACTAGAGCTTGTACCAATTTAGGAGTTAATGAACTCCTAAACGAATCAAGTATGCGTCCTCCAGTACTAAAAGCACATTCAGACGCCACACTTGAAACGGGAATAGACAACACATTTTCCACCAAATCTAGGGGAGTTAACTTTCCACCAAAGCAATACATCAAAATCTGATTTTCCAACTTCAATTTCTTCATCAAGATACTTAACTAATTCTGACTTTGAACTTGCTCCTCCTTTTTCAGATGTATGTTTTTGTAATTCCTCAAAAAAAATTCCAAATTCTTCTCCAGACCTTGAATCAACAGACCTTGAATCAGAAGTATCCACCTCAGTTGAAGAAAATTGGCCATTTTTATCAGAATCAACAGGCTTTGTATACTCATTAAACAAAGATTCCATGTATGTTAGCACACCGATTTCTAAAGCAGCCCCTTTTTCTCCAAACATCTTCCTAAGTGCAAAGCCAAGAGTGATAAATTTGTGACGAGGATCCAAAACACATGGTATAAAAACCATTTTATTCATTTTTTCAGTATCACCCCAATATTTATCAAATTTCTCCTTCATATTTTCCGCCATTTTAGCCAAAACATGATCTTCATTTGATATCAATTGATTCAAGTAAACACCAACTTGACAAATTTCAAGAAAATGAAGATTTGATGTAACATATTGTGATCCAGATATCTTCAAAGTAAGATTAAAAAACATTTCAAGAAATTTTGTGATTCGCTTTACGCCCTCCCAATCACTACTCAAAAGGGTACCTGTAGAATTTTTATCCACCATATCAACAAACTTAAGATGTAGTGTCAAGCCAATATCACGATCGGCGTACTCTACAATTGCATCTTCATATTCAATTACCCGCTTCAACATCATGTAGGTTGAATTCCACCTTGTAGGAACATCCAAGCATAAAGACTTTTTAGCAAGATTTTCATCTTCACAACATTCTTGAAACTTTTTCCACCTAGCAGGAGATTGTCTGATGTATCTCACTGCTTGCCTAACTCGTTCAATAGATACATTTGCTTCTTTTGTACCGTCTTGAACAATAAGATTTACAATATGAGTCATACACCTTATATGAAGGTGACTACCACCCATTAGGTTGGTCCCCCATTTAGTTAATTTCTTAGACAACTCAGTTATTGCCATACTATTTGAACCAGCATTATCAACTGTAACGGTGAAAATGTGATGCAATCCCCACTCATGTAAGCACTTACTAATAGACTTTCCAAGATCTTCACCTCTATGGCTAGTGATTGGACAAAAATTGATAATTCTTTTATGCAAAGTCCAATTTTTATCAATCCAATGAGCAGTAATGACCATATAATTAATTCTTTGGATGGAAGTCCAAGTATCAGTGGTTAAAGACACCCTTTGTTTTGTTCCCTTAAAAAAAGCCATCATCTTATGTTTTTCTTCATCAAAAAGATTAAAACAATCACGAGTCACAGTGGTACGAGAAGGAATGTGGAAACAAGGTTGTGCTACTTTCATAAATTGTTTAAAACCTTCTTTTTCAACAAATCTAAAAGGAAGTTCATCAATAATTACCATACGACACAAGGCCTTTCTACACTCTTCCTGATCAAATTTCCATGGAACAACAACTACATCACCCTTGTTACCACCTATCATTGGTTGAAATGCTAATCTTGATTGTCTAATATCAATGTTATAAGGCATCTTAGGGCATTTGGATATATGAGTAAGCATTGACGTCGT
This sequence comes from Solanum chilense, assembly GCA_032847665.1. Lineage (NCBI taxonomy): Eukaryota > Viridiplantae > Streptophyta > Magnoliopsida > Solanales > Solanaceae > Solanum > Solanum chilense. The sequence goes on from CM064973.1 coordinate 50,264,010, forward strand.
ACCATGTTCTTTTGTATCAGCAAAATACTCTTTCTTACAGTAGTTGCAAACACCCTTTTCATTTCCATCAGAATCAGTTTTACGAGAAAAATGATCCCACGCACGAGATCTTTTTTTCCTCCCTTTCTTTACTTGAGACTCAACAATTTGACTTTGATCTATTGCATTTGAATTAGAAGCTCCACTTTCACCAACAACCTTATCAGTTATGACATTTTCAGCCATGATACTTTCACCAAAAACTGCGAAAAGATATGCCATAATCGTTTATTGAACTATTTTTTATAAGATTTAGATGAAGCAATGAATTATTAAAGCCTTGAAGGAACTAAAAAAAGAGTAAGCAGCTTTATTCAAGCAAAAAATACCAAGTACAATGGCTATACAATGGCTGTAACAACTAACAATAGTGTAAGCATTCCCAGTTTCCCACTATACAATGTCTAATTTATAATCCAGATTCCAGAGAAAACTTACACCAAATACCAGGAAAATTATTTGAAAATTGGAGAGGATCAGATAAAGGATTTATGTCAACATTACAGCAAATTAATAGTAGGGTACTCATACAACTCGTAGCACCCAAAACAAGTCATTGTTAGTCGTTACCTTGTGAGACGTGAGTTCCGTCCTCGCTTGAGTGACTAGAGAGTAGTTGTCGCCTCGCCGGACGCCTGAGTTACTCGTTGGTTAGTCGTCGCCGACTCGCCTCACCGGAGTTTGGCAATTGGAGAAACTTTGGAGACTGGAGAGAGCGGCGGAAACTGAGTAGTTAGAACATAGAAGAAGGTCATGACATGATGATAAATAGAACGAAATCAACGAATACAGAAATTAAAGATCGGTCGTTACCTTGTGAGAACTGAGACCGATATGCACCTTGTCGCCTCGCCGGACGCCTGACGGCCTGAGTAACTCGTTGGTTAGTCGAGTTCCGTCCTCGCCTCACCGGAGTTTGGGAATTGGAGAATGGAGAGTTGGAGACGGGAGACGGGAGACGGGAGACTGGAGAATGGAGAGTTGGAGACGGGAGACTGGAGAAGTGGAGAGCGGCGGAAGCAGAACTGCAGAAGGAGAAGGTTTCTAACTTGTAACCTAATTGTGAAATGTGAATTAGAAAATTAGAAAATAGGGGGAAATAGTCGGGTAATCGGGTGACCCAGATATTTCCTTCCCAAACCCGTCACCCGAACCGTTAATCCAATTAAAAAAATTAGCGAACCGGTCCCCGACCCAATTACCCAATAGCCCGACCCGTTAACCCAATAAACCGAAAATCGGTTCGGGTTAATGGTTTTACCCGTTTTTTGCACAGCCCTACTTTGAAGATCAGGTATCTTTTTTAAATTTTTTAATATGAATACGTTAAATGTTTGTATGATTTGAATTTTTTCTTTATGCTCATGGTATGTTGCGTTTATATCAATATAAAATATCTGATTTTCCTTTTTTTCCTGCAAATTTGCTGCTTTGTCAGTGATTTTATTTTAAAAGTTATAGTATTTTTTTTCTTCTGAAAATCGCTGATTTGTTAACAATTTGCTAACTATATATGTCTCCAATTTAGATGTTAGCAAATTGCTATGTTGATTACAGTACGAATTCGTTAGCAAATTGATATGTTGATTATATAGAATTTGTTATTGTAGCCATGGGAAGCATTAGTTTATTGGTCATGCATTCTGGGAGGTGGAACAATGAAAATTGCTATGTTGATTACAGTACGGAAGCAATTGTGTTAAAAGAGCATGCGACATTTAGAGAACTAATGGATCTTGTTTCAAAGCAAATTTGTGTTGACTTGAGCTTCAACATTGTGAAACTTAAATATAAGATAGAGGGTAGTACTGCACCTCTGGAAATACACAACGACATGGGCGTGAGAGTGTATGTGTCGTTGAAAAAAGATAACAAAGAATTGTCAAAGTATCCTATATGTGTATCCGTATTTGTGAATGACTGTCAATTAGCTGATAGAAATATGTTTGAAGATGGATTCGAAATGTGTGGGCCTGGTGGAATAGATATAGTTGATACAGAATCATTAGTGCTTAGTGTGCCGAACAATAGCGATAACATGAATTGCGACATTATTACAAACGTCAAACATAAGGTAGTGTTGGAAGATCAAGTTTATAAGGACAAGGGAACTTTAAAGGCTGTGATGACGCAATATGCTATTGATCATAGATTCCAATGGAAAACGGACAGATCGAGTCAAACATGGTATGTGTATTTGGGTTGGATTCTCTTATAATTTTTTTTTTTCATTATGTTTTTTTTATATTATATCAAATATTTATTTGTTTGTAATTATAAATGCTAAACAACTCTTACTGAATTGTTCAATAACTGTCCTTTGAAAAACAGATTATAGAACCAATTCTTATTGTCCACTATGAGAACGCCAAGGTTAATGGCCACAGAAATTTCAGCTAGATTCTTCTTGTAATGGTCTTGATCATGCTTCCTAAAAACAGAATAAAAATATAAACAGTATACCATTCATTAAAAAGGTAAAGTAATTACTATCAACATTTAAATACAAAAAAAATCAAGAAAACCTATATATAAGCAGCACCTAACAATAACTGTTGTTGAAACACAAACAAACATTTAACCGGATACAAAAATTTAAACAGTTATGTTTTAAAAATATCTTGTAATTATTCACCAATGACTTACTTTCTGTCATGCTTTGTGAGTAAGCCATCTCGGATCCATGAACGAAACGCATCCCACAACGTATATCATAATCGCCTGATATCAAATCAAATATAAAAGGGTGTTTCAATTCAAAAATGTGAGGCTAACTTGATGAACTACCTGAAATGGTTCAAAAAACTATAAATTAAGTACACACTAACAGTAGCAATAAAAAAAATGATTACATTAACAAAAGTATTAAAATAATGGAATACTGTACCAACAGATGATCCAAAATTGGTCAGATACGGAGATGTATTATAAGGACCTGGACGTCTATTCCTACGCGTAGGTAATGGCGTATGTTCGTTATTGCTAATAGGTTGATCTATCATCAAATTTTCACCGTTCATACCCAATTGGACATCGATAATGGCCTGATCTGCCTTTGTTGTAATGCATCCTGCAATTATTGTTGGCAGCTGTTCGGTGTGCCCTTTTATCACAGTTGAATGTGGTGCGATGCTACTCTTTATAGAGTTGAGACTAGGCATGAATTGATCTTCCAATTCAAACTGTGAATCGGTTGTCACTTTCATGTGATCCAAAATCCGGATAGGGACTGGACATGGCATTTGTTCAACATCATCCTCATGAGATTTTTCAGATACTCCAAGCAATTTTTGTGGGGGTATATCAAATACAAAACTTGGTTGATTTACCTATTAATTTCGTAAAAATAACAACACCTTAAAAAGTAATGACCCAAATAATGGTATAACAACTATACTTATAAAATTAAATAACATACTCTAGGAATTGTAGGTCTTGGAGCACTTAATTCATAATCCACTTCAATCAAATTTCGAACAGGGGTGTTGATACAAAAAACCTTATAAAATGAAATTGTCGATATGATAATGAACATTTATTGAGACTGGAATTTAAGACAAATTTGTATATTGTGATCACACGTTAGGATGTACGAAAAAAAACATAAACTTGTCTAAAACCTGACTTACCTCATGATCATCGGATTTGGGATATATTCCATCTGGATTGTTGATTGTCTTTAAAAAAAAATAACAAGAAACATGAAAATTTTTAATGGATACAAATAATGAAAAGTCATTTAAAGTTGTAAACGATAACAGTTATAATACATGTAATCATAAAACGAGTTAAGATTGCTAGATACAGTTTGATCATAATCATATAAATGTATAATTATATAAAATATGGGAGGCTTATTAATGATATTTATTACACAAGTATTGAGTTTAAAAAATGATACACAAATTCTTGACTTACATGGGGCACCACATTTGTTGATTTACTGTCGTTTGAATCCTTGAGTGTCTTGTAAAAATATAAAAATCCAATACACATGTAAACAAATATTAAAAGTTACGACTTCATAAACAGTGAACAAATTCAAATTTTTCGTAAAAAACACCAAAATAGGGATCGTATATACAACCTAAATTAATAATAAAAAACTACGAGTACCTCTGAATTTCTAGATTCCAATTTGTCACACTGAGATACAAGAACTTGATTTGATGGAGATTCTTTATTGAAAGTGTATGGTGGTGTATACCCATCTTCATCATTTGATTTTGGAGGGACAATATGATCATCAGAATGCTCTGCCTGTGTTATATTACAACGTAAATCATTAACAAAAATGTAAATTTGAAATACGTTACATCATTTTATTTTTTATAACAAACCTCCTGCTCATCCCGTTTTGTATTGATGGCTGCCAGAACAGTTTTGAAGTTGTCGTTGATCAAATTGCGAATTTCAACAAACTCTTGTTTAACCTAGAAATATGACATAATGATGTACGTTATTAAAAATTTATAATTGTAATAAGTGTATAATTATGAAGGATGTACTATATGGTAAATACTTCTTTTCTGAAATCTAACAGCTCTTTCACCCAGCCTTCCACTTCAGATCCGCTTGTTCTCTGAAAAAAATCATAATCACTCGAAAGTTGTATATTTGTTAGATATGCATGTAGACATTCAGTTTGTTTTAAAAATAACCTTAAGTTTCTTTATTACCTTTTTTGACTCAGCATTCTTTTTCATCGGCTGTTTAATAGCAATTCGAGGTTCCAATTTTTGCAACCTGTTTGGATCCACCAGTCACCAGCTTCTTTGTCCTTTTTCTAAGAGGCGACATTGAGGAACCAACATTTTCTTTCCTTTTGACCTTTACTGCTTGTGGAGGAGGTGCTTGAAAATCATCTTCAGAATCTTTGTCGTCACAGCTTCCCTCTCGTTGATCATCATTTGTATCAATTATTTCATCATCTATATCATCATCTGATGAATCTGAATACTGAGGTGGAGCTTGATTTTCGATACGCTCCTGTGGCAGTTGCAATACTGCAAGTTCCCTTTGATTTGGTGTAATGTTCCTGAATTTAATCTGAATTCCAAACATATTGTTACTATTATAAATAAAACCAATAAGAAAACATACAACTTGGTGATTATTAAATATATGTCAAGTTAAGTACCTTGTTATTAACATCACTAAATATGGTGTTCATAAGTTTCTTGTATCTACGACTCTCATTGGTCGTCTGCCAGTTGAGCAACCTTGGAATATGGTCCTCAACCTTTTGAGCGACCTGGAAATCATTACTCGAGCTGCACTCAAACAACCATACTTGGAATACAATAGGCATTCCCCCGATTCTGTAAAATTGCTTTTTACCATTTAACCTCTTGCTCAGGCTCTTTATCAGCAAATAGAAAGCTTTTTCCCCCCATGGAAACTGGTTGTACCTTCCACTTTCAACAAGATCAAAATATAATCTAGGAACTTTTTTTGTTGATCTTTCACCGGAAAAATTATTGTCTGAATGAAGTATAAAATTGCAAACTTCAGGCCATCCTGATCGTTCTCCCCCCACACTTTTCGACGAAAACTCCTCATTATATCAATTTTTCTGATCAACTTAACACCCTCAAAATATTTTTCCATGAAACTATTTGGTTCTGACTGGTCAAATATGAAATCAGTTTCTTCGTTGACACAATTTAATCCACTGATCAAAGCAAATTCTCTCAAAGTGAAACGCAACGTAGATCCATTTACACGCATTACAAATGCTTGGCGAGAACTACAGTTGAGTTCTAAAGCCATGCAACACCTATGTATTTGTCCGCGAGCACGACATTGATGCATTTGCATATATTTACCAAAGCAGGTGCTTTCACAGAATACATTGTATACATGTCCATGTAAATACTTCATCAAGTCAGCTTTTATGTCATGATTAAAGAAACAATGAATATGGGGAGCTTTTTTTGGTTTATTTTTGACATAAAATTCATTTGCCTGCACATGTTCAACAATAAAATGAATACATACTTAAAAAATTTCTGATATATAACTCTATTACTAGTTAAAAAAATAGAATATGATAAACTACATTGTATACAAAATAGTGAATGTTAATTCAAAATCATGAATATTGATGACATAAAAAATAAAATAAAATAAATAACAAACAACAACTAAGCTGATACAATAATTCTATCAACATTTGAATACATAAATATGCTGAAGAGAACATAACTACATTATTCAACAATCTATATATATGTATACAACAAATAATATAGTATTAAATTAATTAATTAATCAATTTCTGCTGTAACAATAATATAATATTAAGATGATTAATTACTGTACTGTTATCACTATTTCTCACTCATCTTCGTATAATAACGCATTTGGTCCTTCAATTATTATATTACTAATGGATTTACTTATTAGTAGTATTCAATAACATATAATCTTCCATTAATTAAAAATTACTACATTTTTTGCTTTTATATATTTTATATATAACAAATACTTTTGTAACTATTTAATTGTTGATTGTGGGTAATAATATTTAAGCTGCATATTTGTCACGACCCAAAACCGAGCCGCGAATGGAACCCACACTTATCCTACTATGTGAGCGAACCAACCAAATCCAAACCCCAACATTTTAACATAACGAACAAAATACAATGCGGAAGACTTAACTCATTAATAAAAATCAATTCAATAACTTCAGAAATTCAACAACTATTATTCCCCCAAAATCTGGAAGTCATCATCACAAGAACATCTATCCTCAAATTACTAAAACTAAGAGTATCTAAGAAAGCTAAAATAAGTAAAAGCTAGTCCATGCCGGAAATTCAAGGCATCAAGACTTGAAGAAGAAGATCCAGTCCAAGCTAGAAGCATTAGCTCACCCTGAAATCCGGTGTAATGAAGACTGGCTAGAGTTGCGGTTGAGTTGAAGACGACGGTACATTTGCTGCACTCCACAAATACAAAGAAAGAAACATACAAGTAGGGGTCAGTACAAAACACGAGTACTGAGTAGATATCATCGGCCAACTCAAAATAGAAAACAGTATATATCAG
>CM064973.1:50271379-50340590 GCA_032847665.1 Solanum chilense
AGTTCAGAGAGTCGATTTCAGCACTCAAATTTCAGAATTCTAAGTGTTTTGGAACGAGACCCCCTCGACGGTCCGTCGTGCCCATGACGGTCCGTCGTGGGATCCGTCGACTCAGACAGTTTTTCCAGAAATAAAATCTGCTGCTCAAAACGACTAAACAGGTCGTTACAATATTATACCTTGATAATTAAGTGACTAAATGATTTTAATAATTATAATATATTTATTATATTTCAATTAATTGATAAATTAAATATACTTTATAAAAATATTGAAATATCTAAAACAAAAATTCACCAATAAAGATTAATTGAGTCTAGAAACAGTAACAGTTAATAGGTCGAAAACCTGCAAATTTTAAGTTAATTCTGTTAGTAAAACACATTATAAGCTAATTTTGAGATTAACTAATTTAAGTTGAGAGTTTCTTTTTTTACAAAGTCAAATTATGGGCAAAAACAATGGCTACTATAATACAAAAACACCTATAGGGGCAGGTTCATGGTAATATATGAATCATATGATTTGTACTTACTTTTGATAGTTATCACATCACATTTAGGGATACAATTTTTTTTTATGTATTTATACTATAAGTTTCCAATCTGAAATACATGAAATTTCAAACACAAAAACCAACTATAGACATAGCATAAAAATTAGTTTCGTTAATAATTTACCTCTTCATCGTCATGACGTAATACTTCATCACTTGGATATTTTTGTTGATCAACAGTGGTTTTATAGCACGACACTTTCCTTTTTTTTGAAGAGCTATCAATTGCCATTTCATACTCTTGTGCCATTAAAGCCGCAGATCCTACATTTTCGATCAATCCTTGAGTAATGCACAAATCAAATAAGGGAAATTCCGGAAAATTTTGAATGTTGTTGTTTATACCTCTAGTAATTCTGACTGAATAAGCCATTGCATAAAATACTGTTTTTTTTTGCCAACAATTCAAAAATCTGAAGAAGAAAAAAATCTTTTAACAACTACGAATTGAACATCAAACAACAATGATTCTATATATATGAATTTTCATAATCTACCTAATCTTATAAATCCAAAGAAAATCACAAAAAATATACAAAAAATACAAAATCATAAATGTATATTAAAACAAAAATCACATAAATTGTCCATAAAGTGTTGATATACAAAATCATAACTTTAACAAAAAACGCTAAAAAATAGAAACCAAAATTTGAACTAACCTTGCCACCACGAAATCTGCTTTTAATAATGAATCTAGCTCAAAAATCTTCTTAAATCCTTGATAATCAATTGCTTTTCATAATCTACCCAAACTTAAAAATTAAAAAAAAAAACAGAAGATATATACAAAAAATACAAAATCATAAATGTATGATTTATATTAAAACAAAAATCACATATATTGTCCATAAATTCTTGATATACAAAATCAGTACTTGAACAAAAAACGCTCAAAAAATCGAAACCGAAATTTAAACTAACCTTTCCACCACGAAATCTGCTTTTAATAATGAACCTATCTCTAAAATCTGCTTGAATCCTTGATAACAATGGCTTTGATTCTGGAAAATTTGAACAATGTCAGAACTTGAACAAAAAACGCTCAAAAATTCGAAATCGAAATTTAAACTAACCTTTTCACCACGAAATTTGCTTTAATAATAAACCTAACTCGAAAATCTGCTTGAATCCTTGATAACAATGGCTTTGATTATGGAAAATTTGAACAAGGAACTTGAAATTTTGGCTGAGAATTTAAAAATTGATTTTAATTTTTACCTTTCTTGGTCTTTACACGAAAAGTAAATTCATTAATTTCTTTTTTTTTTCATTAAATGTTATTGGACCATGTTTTGGTCCAATCAATGTATTTCCATTTATATATTAATTTAATAATACTAAAATACACGAAAATCTAAAATATACATATTTTATAAAAATACGTATAATTAATATAACATATTGCTATTTTGTCATTTTCACTAAAAATTTTAAAATGATGTTATTTTGATTAATTATGTTCTTAAAGTTGTCTTAATTGCTAATTTTTCCTTTAATTTATTCGGAGTTATTAGAGCGGGATTCACTTTTGGGGAATATGAGTCGAAGCAATAACAAGAATATTTCTAGTAGAACATCTTTTATAGTCCCTGGAGAGATGATTCACTAATGGACCGAGGGATTAGTCATTCCACTCATTCGCATTCAGATCATGAATGTTTGGAATCCATATTATGTAAGGAGACATTATTTTTGCTAATTTGAATTGAAGGGTGGTATAAAATTTGTCTATTTTTGGTATCATATCCACAGTTAGCACATTGATCCTAGTTAGCAGTTTCAGCTCCGTGTCAAGGTCACGATCGATACAATTACTAGCATCAATTGTCACTATTATCAATATCGTCACTATCATCAATATCAATCTCATCAAGAAGAAAACCTTTAGATTTATAATCCAAAAAATTGTTCAAAAATGTCGTAATGAAAGGAACATATGTGCTAGGTATTTGACCAAATAGAATTTTCTCATTCTTATAGAACCTATCACTAAAGTACCCATAAGGATAAGGCTAATTCCCTTGTATCATATATATTAATGGGTGATACATTCTTCTCTTCTTTTGGGTATTCTAATTTCCATCTAATTTATAACAATATATTTAGTGTAGATTGAAATTATCGTAATTTGATACAAACTGAATAAACTTAATAATTGATAAAAATCTTGTAAAGTGAGGTGTCAGAATAATGAATCTTCGAGTCTACAATTTACTTTTATCTCCACAATCCGATTAATTATTCGAATCTCCTCAATTTCAAATCAGGTAAAATAATTTGTTTTACAAAAAATAAAATATATTTCTATCTATTTTCAAGAAAAGGTTTGGTAATTTATATCATTTCTAATTTTATTGATTTAAAATTGTTTCAATCTAATTTATTTAGCTAAAATACTACAAGCAAAAAAACTGCAACTTACATAATAAATATGTACCTTTTTCAAATTTATGTGACCTACATAAACACTACAATCTTTGTACAATTGATACTTGTGAATGAATCATGCCTACAGTTCTCAAGTATTTTACAACTTGATGATGTATTTGAAATTTAATCTATCGATGAAAATACTATTTCTCCTATAGACTTTCAGATTCATTAGTAGTCTTCATTTATCGTAATTGTCAAAGCTATATTTGCCCATTATGTTTCATCATGCCAGTGAAGTTATTGCTTGAATGCATTGGACATGTTGGAGAAGAATCTGACCAACATAGAGAAGAAAGTTTAGTTTGGAGGTTATTCCATTCTTTTTCTTTTACCTTTTTTGGCTAACTCAAATGCATTCATTAATACTTACCAAGATGGTGCATGAAGTATATACAGATAGGACAACATTCATCCATCAAGATAGTCCATTTGTTTGTTAAAAATCGAATGCTCTTTTTCACCACAAGTACGAGAAAAACAATAACTTCTATATTATTTTTATCATTCTCAACTATAATATAACAATCGCAATTAAACTGGGGGGAGGTGGAAGGGGTGGAGGGTCCTCGAGGCATGGTGCCTCGGGGGACGGGGACGGGGGCTCTCAAGGTATGGCCCCTCAGGAACCCGGAGGTGGGGTCCCATCAGGCATGACGCCTTCGAGGCCCAGGTGTGGGGGTCCTCGAAGAATGGCACCAGGGGCTTGGGGCTCGAGGTTGGAGGGTCCTCGAGGTATGACACGGGGGCCCGGGGGTGGGAGAGACTCGGGGCATGGCGCCTTAGGGGTCCAGAGGTGGAGGGGTCCTCGAGGCATGGCGCCTCAGAGGCCCGGGGTGGAGGGTCCTCAAGGCATACTGCCTCAGGAGGCCAGGGATGAGGATCCTCGAGGCATGACGCCTTGGGGGCCTTGGGTGGGGAGTGGGGTGTCCTCGAGGCATGGCACCTCGGGGGCGATGGGAAGTCCTCGAGGCATGGCGCCTCGGGGCCCCGAAGGTTGGGGGGTCTTCGAGGCTAGACTCCTCGGGGGCTTGGGTGCGCGAGTGGAGGATCCTCGAGTCATGACGCCTTGGGGGCTGGGGGCCGGGTATGGATCCTCGAGTCATATATATATATATATATATATATATATATATATATATATATATATATATATATATATATATATATATATCAATTCTGAAAATATATGTCATAGTAAATAGTATTGAATAATTAAGCGAAGATTTCAATAATAAGCTTAACAAAAAATAATATTGCAGATTCTTTTATTAATGTTTAACGTGGATCATCATATATATCTCTTATTCACGCAAACCTATGTAGATGGTCAGTGAAATTTTTTATTAGTTAAATACAATAATTTATATATTTAATTCAATTTGATGAGGTTTAATCATGTAATTAGTCTTATCTCACTAATATTACCTTATAGACAATATTTGATTTGCATTTTTTCTTGCCACATATCATATGAACATGTAAGGAGAACAACTATATTTAATATATTCACATATTTTCACATTTGTTGTAAGTTTTTTTTTTTTTTGAACTTCTAAAATAATATACGGAAAAGGACCTAAAATACCCTTAATGTATTGGAAATGGTACAAAATTACCCTCCATCCACCTATTGGTTTCAAAATACCCTTCCCACCCACCTATTGGGTCCAAAATACCCTTGTCATTCACCTTTTGGTTCAAAATTGACCACTTATTTAACGATTTTATATTTAAACTATTTAAATATTTTTTAAAATATGTGGCGTTTAACTATTTGTTATAATTTAACTTATTAGTATAATTTATAAACCAATCCACTACCCACCCCATTCTTAATTAAATCCCTCTAAATTAATGAACCCGTCACATTATTAATGCAAGCTACTGCCAATTAAGTGTTTTCAAAAATTATAGAAGTAAATTGTCACGACCCAAACCGAGTCGCGAGTGGCACCCACACTTATCCTCCTATGTGAGCGAACCAACCAATACAAAACCCAACATTTCAATATAATATCAACAGAAAGTAATGCGGAAGACTTAAACTCATTAATGAAAATCAATTCAATAACTTCTAAAGACTCAACATCTATTATTCCCCAAAATTTGAAAGTCATCACCACAATAACATCTATGATCAAATTACTAAACTAAGAGTATTCTAAGAAGCTAAAATAAATAAAAAGCTAGTCCATGCCGGAACTTCAAGGCATCAAGACATGAGGAAGAAGATCCAGTCCAAGCTAGAAGCAGTAGCTCACCCTGAAACCCGATGTAATGAAGACTGGCTAGAGTTGCGGTTGAGTTGAAGACGACGGTACGTTTGCTTGCACTCCACAAATAACAAAGAAAGAAACATACAAGTAGGGGTCAGTACAAAACACAAGTACTGAGTAGGTATCATCGGCCAACTCAAAATAGAAAACAGTATATATCAGATAATAACATAAAATCAACCATATAACTCAACAGGTGAAAACAACAAGTTCACAAATCATGTGTAACAACATCAAAACACACCTATGAGAACTCACGTCTCCACACTATACTCATTTGGGATATAGGTTCATTAGATTGAGTATATTAACATATTTCAAGATTCATTATCTTTATTCCTCTCGTGTCGGTATGTGACACTCCGCTCCATATACTATCCTGGTGTCGGAACGTGACACTCCGATCCTCATATACTATCCTGGTGTCGGAACGTGACACTCCGATCCATATTCTATCCTGGTGCCGGAACGTGGCACTCCGATCCCCTAATTCTACGTGTCGGTTCGTGACACCCGATCCCCTAATTCTACGTGTCAGTTCGTGACACCCGTTCCACTAATCTCATTCTATTAATTCATCAAGCCTTCTTCTATACCAAGGCATCCTCAATCTCATTACTTTAGTTCATCCAGCCTTCTTTTATACCAAGGCATCATTATTAACAAAGTAACTTTAGGATTAGAGATTTAATAGCCTTATCATGCTTATTCATCACAATTATATAATCACATCATGTAAGCACACAATTAAGCATATAAAAGGTTTTATAATACTACCCAACACATATCATTCGCTATTAAGAGTTTGCTACGAATAGCATAAAAACCATAACCTATCTCCACCGAAGAATTCGTGATCAAGAAGCAATTTCCCCAAGGCTGCGTTTTTCCTCTCTCTCAATCGATAGTTTCTCCCTCTCTTGTTCTTTCTATTTTTCTTATTCAACCCTCTTTCTTTTACCCTAATTAGCATATAATTAAGTATAAAAGATGATGAATTAACCCATTAATTATTTCAAGGTTATATCCTTTAACCCCCAAGAAATTGACTTATTAATATTAACCCACTAACTTTATAATTATAAGCAGGAATAGTCCAAAACGCCCCTTAAAACATTTAATAGAAATCCGACCCAGCCTGGGATTACGCAGCCTGTGACGGTCCGTCATGGCTGTGACGGTCCGTCCTGCAGGTCCGTCACAAAGTTCAGAGACTTAATTTCTATGGAAGATGTGTGACGGTCCGTCGTGCCCACGACGGTCCGTCCTGCCATTCCGTCACGAAGTTCAGAGAGTCGATTTCAGTATCCAAATTTCAGAATTCTAAGTGTTTTGGAACGAGACCCCCTCGACGGTTCGTCGTGCCCATGACGGTCCGCCGTGGGATCCATCGACCAAGGCAGTTTTTACAGAAATAAAATCTGCTGCTCAAAACGATTAAACAGGTCGTTACAATAGATACCAATTTACCCATCGTTCGTCCTCGAACGATCACAAGAAAAGAAACAAGGGCGAAAAGGAGTACCTGAATCTGTAAACAGATGTGGGTATCTTTCTTGCATATCAGCCTCCTTCTCCCAAGTGGACTCTTCAACCGGCCGATTCTTCCATTGAACCTTGATGGATGCAATCTCCCTCGACCTCAACTTGCGGACTTCTCTATCTAAAATAGCAACAGGCTCCTCCTCATAAGTCAAATTCTCATCAAGCAAAACTGAATCCCAATGAATGATGTAGTTTCCATCCCCATGGTATCTTTTCAACATAGACACATGAAATACCGGATGCACTCCTGACAGTCCTGGAAGCAAGGCTAATTCATAAGCCACCTCTCCTACTCGCTTAAGTACTTCAAATGGTCCAATATACCTTGGGCTTAGCTTACCTCTTTTACGAAACCGCATCACCCCTTTCATGGGTGAAACCTTCAGCAAGACTTGTTCACCCTCCATGAACTCCAAGTCTCTAACCTTTCGATCTGCATATTCCTTTTGCCTACTTTGCGCCGCTAAAAGCTTTTCTTGAATAGATTTCACTTTCTCCAATGAATCTCTCAAAAGATCAGTACCCCAAGGTCTAACCTCAAAGGCATCACACCAACCAATGGGAGACCTACATCTCCTCCCATACAATGCTTCAAATGGAGCCATGTCAATACTGGAGTGATAGCTATTATTGTATGAAAACTCCGCTAAGGGTAAGAAGTTATCCCAATGACCACCAAATTCTATCACACATGCACGAAGCATATCCTCCAATACCTGAATCGTTCGCTCAGACTGACCATCGGCCTGAGGGTGAAATGCAGTACTAAGGTCCAACCTAGTACCTAATTCCGCATGCAATGTTCTCCAAAACTTAGAAGTAAACTGCGTACCTCTATTTGATATGATGGAGAGTGGAACCCCATGCAATCGAACAACTTCCGAGATGTAAAGTTTGGCTAACTTCTCTGCATTGTAAGTCACCTTGACCGGAATGAAATGAGCAGACTTAGTTAATCTGTCCACAATTACCCAAATAGAATCGAACTTTCCCAATGTCTTTGGAAGACCAACCACGAAGTCCATTGCAATTCTCTCCCACTTCCATTCAGGAATGGGCATTCTCTGAAGTGTTCCTCCGGGCCTCTGGTGTTCATACTTTACTTCTTGACAATTTGGACATTTGGCAACAAAATCAACAATGTCGCGCTTCATTCTACTCCACCAAAAGTGTTGCTTTAGGTCACGGTACATCTTGGTTGCACCAGGATGTATAGAATATCCGGATCTATGAGCCTCTGTGAGAATAGTGTGGATCAAATTATCAACACGGCGCACACATACCCTTCCCTTAATTCTCCAAACACCTTCCTCATCAATTATTGCTTCCTTAGCCTCTCCTCGCAACACCATATCCCGAATTCGGCTTAGTTTCTCATCATCAAACTGTTTTCCCTTGATCTTGTCAAGAAAAGAAGATCTCGCCTCCACACAAGCCAAAAATTCTCCCTTCTCATTTACTTCTAGCCTCATAAAGTCATTGGCCAAGTTTTGGATTTCTCTAGCCAACGGGCGTCTAGAAACTTGCAAATGAGCTAGACTTCTCATGCTTCCTTCCTTTCTACTTAAAGCATCTGCCACAACATTAGCTTTTCCCGGATGATACAGAATAGTGATATCATAGTCCTTCAGTAGTTCCATCCATATCCTCTGTCTCAAATTCAAATCTTTCTGAGTAAAGACATACTGTAGGCTACGATGATCCGTATAGACTTCACACTTAACACCATATAAATAGTGTCTCCATTGCTTTAATGCGAATACTACCGCGGCCAACTCCAAATCATGGGTCGGATAATTACGTTCATGCACCTTTAATTGCCTTGAAGCATAAGCAATTACGTTCTTCTCTTGCATTAGCACTACACCCAAACCCGAATAGGATGCATCACAATAGACAATGAAATTCTTACCTTCCACTGGCAGGGTAAGGATTGGTGCAGTAGTCAACAAGGTCTTGAGTTTCTGAAAGCTTTCCTCACATTCATACGACCATACAAATGGAACATTCTGCTTAGTCAAGTTCGTCAATTGGGAAGCAATAGAAGAGAATCCCTTGACAAATCGACGGTAGTAGCTAGCTAACCCAACAAAGCTCCTTATTTCTGACACATTAGTAGGTCTTACCCAATTCTTCATTGTCTCAATCTTAGAAGAATCCACCATCACTCCATCCTTAGAAACCACGTGCCCCAAGAAGGACACTGAATCTAGCCTAAACTCACACTTGGAGAATTTGGCATAAAGCCTTTTCTCCCTCGACATTTCCAATACAATTCTCAAGTGCTCCTCATGTTCCTTCTTGCTCTTTGAGTATACCAATATATCATCAATGAATACAATGACAAAGAGATCCATATATGGCTTAAAAATCCCATTCATCAAGCTCATGAAAGCAGCAGTGGCATTCGTAAGCCCAAAAGACATCACTAAGAACTCGTAATGCCCATACCTGGTCTGAAAAGCAGTCTTTGGCACGTCCGTTGCCCGTATTTTCAATTGATGGTAACTGAATCTCAAATCGATTTTTGAGAGGGTGCAAGCACCTTGTAACTGATCGAACAAATCATCAATGCGGGGAAGAGGATACTTGTTCTTAACAGTTACCTTATTCAGTTGTTTGTAGTCTATGCACATCCGAAAACTCCCATCCTTCTTCTTCACAAATAACACCGGAGCACCCCAAGGGGATGCACTTGGTCTAATGAAGCCTTTACTTAACAACTCTTGAAGTTGGGCCTTTAATTCCCCTAACTCCGCTGGGGCCATCCTATAAGGGGGTATAGAAATGGGGCGAGTACCCGGTTCCAGATCAATGCAGAAGTCAATACCTCTATCCGGTGGCATACCAGGAAGATCTGCAGGGAACACATCCAGAAACTCACGGACTACCGAAACCGACTCAATTGAAGGTACTTGGGTAGTGTCATCCCTGAGATGTGCCAAGAAAGCTAAACACCCTTTACTAACCATTCTCTTAGCACGAAGAAAGGAGATGATACGAACCGGAGTGGAAGTGTAGTTGCCCTCCCACACTAACGGATCTGTCCCAGGCTTGGCTAACGTCACAGTTTTAGCATTACAATCCAAGATCGCAAAATTCGGAGAAAGCCAAGTCATACCCAGAATTACATCGAAGTCAACCATTTCTAAGATAACCAAGTCTACATAAGTATTGCTCCCCACAAAAGTCACCAGACAAAACCTATATACTTTTTCAACTATCACAGACTCTCCCACCGGAGTAGAAACACGAATAGGCATGTCAAGCAATTCATAATGTAAATTAAGACCAGTAGCAAATGATGAAGATACATATGAAAATGTGGAGCCAAGATCAAATAATACAGAAGCCATGCAATCACAAACCAAAAGATTACCTGTGATGACAGCATCAGATGTCTCCACTTCAGATCTCCCAGGGAAAGCGTAGCAATGGGCCCTATCGCCTGTCTGCCCGTTGCCCCTACCATGTTGTGCTGTAGTGGCTCCAGTTTGCCCGTCACCCCGACCGTTTTGGTGACCACCATTACCTCGGCCACCACGTCCTCCAGAATAACGACCTTTACCATGACCACCTCTACCTCTAGCTATTGGGGGTCTATAACTCTGTTTTGGACAATTCCTCCTAATATGTCCAGTCTCCCCACATCCATAACACTCTCTGGAGTCAAGCATAGGTCTCTCAGAGAAGTGTTGACCGGTCTGAGGTGGACCCCCAACTACAGTATATAATTATTATATCATCAAAATTATTTTCCTCCAGTAGTCGAGTTTATGGAATATACCTTTTTAGGATAGAATGACTTACTTAATCAGAAAAATGGTACCTCATTTTTCGCTAAACTTCAATCTCAATCAGAGCTAAAAAATCACAAAAAAAGAAAATTAAAATGCAAGAAGAAGAAGAGTAGAAGATTAAAAAAATTATGGTAGAAAAATGAAAGGAAATCTCTCATTTATAGTCAATAAAAGGGTAATATAAACAAATATTTTTGTTTGTCTTATCTGAAAAGTCACGACCTTTCAAGAAGTATCAACTTATTGAAAAAGTCAACTCTTAGGAATAGTCACAACTTATTGAAAAAAGTCCCGACTCTTTGGAAAAGTCATAACTATCGAAAAATCACAATCCTTTAAAAAAAGTCACAACTTATTAAAAAATCATAACTCATCAAATAAATCACAGTCTATATTAGAAATATTATAATAATTTAACATTCAAGTTAGGAGTTAATGTTTTTAAGATAATATAGAATATAAATAATATAGATATATACACATTATTTTCTTTTTGTGTTTTATTATTTTTAAGTCAAAAGTTTTTAAATATAACAACTTGATCCCATCTTCCACTATAATTATTTGGAATAGTATGTATTAAATGTTAAAATATTCATTTAAAACATCAGCCTCTTTTTCATACCCTAATATTTAAAATTTGTGAATTTATGACACCTAACAAAAGATTATTTTTTTAAAGATCTCAAATGTTATGAAGATAAAATAAATACTTGCAAGAAACATGTGAATATAAGAAGAAAAATAAGAAACGTAAAGAGATGTATGTATTATTAATTCATTAAGTGAAAACAATTCTAAATGGAGAATATAAATAAAAAATTCATATAGATCTAAAATTTCAATTTAAATTGTCAAGAAATTATGTTCCCTTTATTTTTATCGAATGTGATAAATAATTTAGGGTTCTAACGAAATTGTTTAATTGAAAAGTTTCTAATACTGTGTTTTAGCTTCAATCTCTCTTACGATCGCAATCATAATCTTTTGCCCTAAGTTTTTAAATCAAAAGTTAATAATGTATTTTTGAAATTTCGATCATATAAGTCAATGTTGTAAATTAAATTCAAATATTTACTTTTATTATTTAGTTAAATATGTATATACGAAAGTATCAAATCAAATAAAAAGGATAAAGATAGAGAGAAAATAGGGGAATAAAATTCAATAATCCAATAAATTTTGTCTGCCACATTATAATCGTGTCTCACACCTAATAAAATTATTGGTATTAAACTTATTAAAATTGAAAATAATCAGATATGAATATAAATAAATAGTGTCTAATGAATAGGACTAAATATAAGATATAAAATATAAAAAAATTGAATATCCAAAAATTCGATATATCAACCCGATATCCAATTTTAATCCAATAAAAAAAAAATTCAAAATCAGAATCCATTAATCTAAACCTAAAAATCCAAAAAAAAAAAAATTGATAGATTTTAGGTCTGATCAAACTGGATAAAGATCCGGTCAAGTATAATTAGGTCAAGTAATTTTCAATGACCTTATAGATTTATGTCATGTGTACTATATAATAATTTATGGTTGAAATACATTTAAATTATATTTATTTCAATAATAAAAACAACAAATCAATAAATTATTTTTATTTTTTTAAACTATCAAATAAAATAATTAAGTGTACCCCAGTTAAAATTTTCAAGAGAAAAAAAAGACCGACAGAAAATTTAAAGAATTTGACACTTTTGAAGAATCTGAATAAATATATTTTTATAATTATTTGAAAATCACCAAATAAGTTTTCTTTTTAAAAAAATGTATTATCATGTTTTTTAATTGAATAACTATTTAAAATTCAATGATGTTTTTAAGTTTGATCTCTTTTTGGAGATTACTTCAGAATTTGGAGAAAGCAAGTGTGAAATTACTTCCGAAGAAGTTTGGCGGATAAAAAGTCAGGAAGTTCGCATATTCCTGTCAATCTTAATTTTTTTTCTTGAAAATATTAGCTTGATACACTTAATTGCTTTTTGATAGTTTTTTTTTTAAAAAAGTTGATAACTTTATTATTTTTATTAGCTATTATTATAATGAGTATAGAATTTAAATAAATCTCAATCATAAATTATTATACAGTACAAATGAAATGAATCTATAAGGTCGTTGAATATTACTTGACCTAATTATTTATCCAACCAAACTATGCACCTTATATCGTTTACTTAAAAAAGAAAAGAATAATTTTATATATAATAAAATAATAAGCATGGGTTGTTATGCTTCTAGAATCTATTAAAAAAAATAAAACAAAATCGACTCCATAAAAGCAATAAATTTGGACAGCTGTATTTAATTAACAGAACAACAAAAATATTCATTTTCCACCCATACAAATATTACATTATTCCCCAAAAAGAAAATGTGAATTTGTTTGTTTTGTACTCAAAATTACAATTTAAATATTGTTTAAAAATAAATTTATGTTCCCCTAAAGTACCGCAAATGACAGTTGTATTACATTATTAGTTTAAGTACTTTATTATATTTATTTTAATTATCATTCAAATTTTATTTTATCAAAATTTTTATTTAGTGTGATCATATTATTATTTTTTTTTTATCAAAAAGATCAAATTGGGTTGTTTTTTTAAGGAAATGTAAATTTTTATTAATATACTTTTTTTTTCAATATGTTATTTAAAAAATTTTCTATAATGAAGGTATACTTTAGGTAGTAATATAGAGTAATTATATCCACAATGAACTGACTAAAACAAAATTTCACAATGCTAATTTCTAATTAATAATAATATTAATGCTAATTAGAAGAGGGATTTCGTCAATATACATTTACTTTTGTATGCCATAATGCCAAGGATATTTTAATATATTCTTATGTTTTTGTGTTTTACCTAGTTTACTATAATTTACAATAATTAGCCACTTAAATATCGAAAAACCTTATAAAAAATTAGTTGATTACCAATTTTTCATTTATATCACGTATATTGAGGGTTGACACAAATAGATTTATACATGAAAAAGTTCTGTAAAAATTATCATAGATCACAATAATTAATAGTTTTAAATATTTAAAAAAGCCATAAATTTATTTAAGTGACTCTCAAAATTCATCCGTGCTACATAAATTAGAACGAAAAAAGCAATATATATAATATAAAAATTATATACAAAAATTTATATCTCATAATAATTAACAATTTAAAATATTTTTTTAAAAAATATAAAAATTAATTGACTCAAAATTTTATTCGTATCATATAAATTTAAATTAAAAAATAACATATATTGAACCCGTACTAACACGTGCTCTATATTAATGTACATAGATATGAATATGAAGGTTTTAATGAAACCCCTTCGATAACCCACAACCGCTACAACGTATCCTTTGTCACATTCTCTGCCCTTCGGGTGAACACTTTGAACAGTGACCGATCTCGAGTTATCTATATCAATAACCATCCTCCAAACCAATTGAGTCATCTCGAACCAAATAAATGAATCTTTTTTGAGGACCAAAAAGGAATAGGAGTTAATCTTATAAAAAATTAGTTGATTACCAATTTTTCATTTATATCACATATATTGACGGTTGAGACAAATAGATTAATACATGAAAAAATTATGTAAAAATTATCATAGATCACAATAATTAATAGTTTTAAATATTTAAAAAAGCCATATAAGCTACTCTCAAAATTCATCCGTGCTACATAAATTAGGACAAAAGAGCAATATATATATAATATAAAAATTATATAAAAAGCTTTATAACTTATAATAATTAATAATTTAAAATATTTTTAAAAAAATATAAAAATTGTCTGACTCAAAAAATTTCATTCGTATCATATAAATTAAAATTAAAAAATAACATATATTGAACCCGTACTAACACGTGCTCTATATTAATATATATAGATATGAATATGAAGGTTTTAATGGAACCCCTTCGATAACCCACAACCGCTACAACATAATCTCTGCCACAACCTCTGCCCCTTCGGATGAACACTTTGAAAAGTGATCAATCTCGAGTCATCCACATCAATAACCATCCTTCAAAACAACTGAGTCATCTCGAACCAAATAAATGGAGTTTTTTTTTGAGGACCTAAAAGGAATAGGAGTTAAAGCCATTAAATATTTGTGTAAAGAATTTGACCAACTGCCTAACTCATAACTACCTACCACCCTTGTCTTAATAGCCCCCCCTACCCCACCCTACTCCCTCCAATTTGTTGGCAATTCAATGTACAACACAAGAAGGAAATAGTAGTAAAACAAAGACAAGTTTGTATTTTTCACAAAGTCTTTAACTTTGTATACACACCATATATATTAGCTACTGATTACCAAACAGAGAAAGAGAAACAACAACTCTCCATCACGTTTCCTTTGTGGGGTAGGTACCCTTTGTCCTTCTCTTTCTCTACTTTCTGTGTTTGTAAGAAAAACCCCATAACCAGAAGAGGAAAGATTAGCTGAGAAAACCCCAGAAAAGTTGGAGTTTTTTTATTCTTGTTTGACCCTTTTCTTGATTTCAGGTGAGTTTATGTCTTTTTTCCTGCTGAACCCATCTTTTTTTTTGTGGAGAAGAATTAAAGACTGGAAATTGGTTGTTTTGGGTAGTTGGAATTTGAGATTGAGCTGAGGTTTTAGAAGAATATGTGTTAAAGTTTGAATCTTTGTTAATTTTCTTGGGTTATGAGTTTGTTTTCTGGAAAGATTTTGTTCATATTGGAAGAAAGTTGTGATCTTGATGTCTTATGGGAAGGATTGAGTAGGAAAAATTGTTTCTTTGAAGAAAATTGTGATCTGATTCTTGATGAATATATGTCTTGTTTTTTTTTTTCAGGTTCCTGTAGTTTCCTCCCCTTCAACAATGTCAAGCTTGGAAGAGCCTCTTAACCTCGAAAGGTTGCCAAGTTTGAGCAACATTGATTGGGTAGAGAGGTTCTCATCTGGTGCCTGCAGGCCTGCAGGAGAAGATATGGCAATGGGAGACTCCTGGTCTGATGGGAGAAATTGCAGCTCTTCCAACAGCTGTGTGTAAGTACTTAAACTTTTACTCTTACAGCTAACATATATCATGATTGTGTTGGGAATTAAACACACAACACACACAAATAATCTAGAGAAAAGAGAAACGGAACGCAAACGGGACACACAAGAATTTAACGTGGTTCGGTTTCCCTACTCCACGACTGTAACAGGAGGATTTTATTTCACTTGTGCTCCTTAAGAATTACAAATACAAGGATCATATTTATAGGAAAACCAAATAGTTAACCTAGGGTTTCAGTAATGGGTCGGGCCGGCTCACAAGCCTCCACAAAGCCCAACAATCTCCCACTTGGAGGCTTGAAGAATTTCAACTGCCATCCACTTAGAACACTTGTATGTCTAGTAATCTTTTTCAACTCTCTCCTGCTACAGCGGCCTTCTCATCAGTCAACTGAAAGGCCCGTTGAAGCTCCCCGAAGCTTCAACACATCAGTCACGGCTGAAACTGCCCTTGACTCGTCCTCGGTCCCTACCGGCTCCCACTTGAGACACGAACTGCCGGATCCTAGAACTCCCTGAGAACAAACACTCTCCATACTCAGCAAGATATTTTCTGGAGACGTATCAACAGCTGGAATACTGGTTCTCTTGACCCACTGTCTTCTAGGAGCCTTGGCTGAAGCACGGCCGGTGCTCCCACTGCCACAAACGCCTCTGACTGGTCTTCCTGAACCTTTCCTTGCTCGTTCATCCTGAATCTGACCTGTGGCTCTGGGTTTCTTTCTTGCAAAGACAACCTTCTTCTGCCCACGAGATTCTGTGAACCGGACTTTGTTTTTCTTCTGAACTGGGACGGTCACTCCCTCAGACGGTAATCCGACAATATACAACGATCCTCTTTTTGTTCCACGAGCCATGACAAGATTGCCCCTCACGACCTTCCACTGCCCATTTCCGAACTTCACATGATGTCCCTGTTCATCCAACTGCCTAACAGAAATCAAACTTTTCGTCAAGCTTGGAACAACTCTGACATCCTTCAAGGTCCAGAAACCGACTGGCGTCTTCAGCACCATGTCACCCATGCCCGTAACATCAAGAGCTCTATCGTCTGCAAGCCTTACCTTTCCAAAGTCTCCAATAACCAGATTCTGCAGTGCTTCACTGCTGTGGGTAGCGTGAAAAGAAGCACCAGAATCCATGACCCAGGAATCCACATTGCTCTCCGCGCAACAGATAAACAAATCCTCGTTGGCGCTGTCTTCTGCAATGTTGACTTGTTTGTCTTTCTGGCATTGATTCCTGAAATGCCCCACCTCCTTGCAGTTCCAACATGTTACACCTGAGCCATCCCGAGCCTTCGACTGACTCCTTCTTCGGTTCCTGCTCCCACTACCTCTGTTATTTCCTCTGACGACGTTTAGCATATCACCTGATGATTCTCCAGAACTCCTTCTTCTGACATCCTCGCCAAGAACGAGATCACGAATCTTCTCAAAGGTGAATCCATTAGGTCCCACTGAACTGGCAACTGCTGTAACCGTTCCGGACCAACTGTCAGGCAATGATGATAACAGTAGTAAAGCTTGAACTTCATCATCGAACTTAATGCCAACTGACAAAAGTCTGGCTAAGATCGAATTCAATGAGTTGATGTGCTCGGTAACTGAACTGCCTTCCTTCATCTTTGTGTTCACCAACTCTCTAATCAGAAAAATTTTGTTTGCTGCAGATGGCTTCTCGTACATGTTAGACAAGGCTTCCAAGATGCCTTTCGCTGTCTTCTCCTTAAGAATGTTGAACGCAACATTCTTGGTCAACGAGAGTCGGATAACTGACATAGCTTTCCGATCCAAAACTGCCCACTCTGCATCAGACAATTTTCCTTGCTTGTCACCCAACACTACGTCCAAATCTTTCTGAACCAGCAAATCTTCAATCTGCATCTTCCACCAACTGAAATCTGTACCATCGAACTTCTCAATTCGGAACTTCCCATCTTCTGTCATCTCAAAGGACTAAATGAGATACTCGGTACAACTAATTTCAGATCTTGGTAATTTCGTCAGAAATATTGCACCACAAAAAAAAATCGCACACACCTTCGGCAATTCCCTTAACGGCGTCTTGCACGGCTGTAGCTTGCGAACGGCGGCGGCACACTCCTTCCTGCACACAGTTCTTCACACAAGAACCCTAGGTGACAATTTCTCACAATTTGTGTTACAGTGTTGTTGAAACCTCGCTCTGATACCAATTGTTGGGAATTAAACACACAACACACACAAATAATCTAGAGAAAAGAGAAACGGAACGCAAACGGGACACACAAGAATTTAACGTGGTTCGGTTTCCCTACTCCACGACTGTAACAGGAGGATTTTATTTCACTTGTGCTCCTTAAGAATTACAAATACAAGGATCATATTTATAGGAAAACCAAATAGTTAACCTAGGGTTTCAGTAATGGGTCGGGCCGGCTCACAAGCCTCCACAAAGCCCAACAGATTGCAGTGGTGCTTTCCAATATTTCTCTATGCACAACTTAGTGACAAATAGTGATGCTCCCATTTTCTTGTACTGTTTTTGTGTTTGCACTGGTTTAAAGGTTTCCTTTACTAGTTACTTTGCGGTCCTTTTTTTTTTTACCAAGGTAATTCATCTTGCATAATCTTAATATATTTGAACTTCAAGGTTCCTGCTGATTCCACTGGTTTGTTGTTCAGTAAAAAAGGTTCAGATAGGCTGATATGTGTTGTCACTAATTAGCATAAAGTAAATACTAAAAAGTTAGCTATCTCCTTGATGATTGCACAACAACAACATAGCCAGTGTAATCCCACAAATGGGGTCTGGGGAGGGTAGTGTGTTTGCAAAAACAACTCTGAATCTGTTTTTATTACTATTATAATGGTTACTGTTGTTATCTGGATTATTAATTGTCTAATGTCTATCAAGGTCTTGAGGAATGTTTAGACAGAGCTGTTACAATTAGTAGCTAGAATGTTATCTTCTTCGTGACAAAGGAGGACAAATATTCCCCTCTTTCTAGTCTCGAAGACACTGTTATCTAAATTATTAGCAAGTTTCTTGACACTTGGCATCTCAATGTAGATACTGAAAAATTTAAATTTTTTCCTTTAGAATTGCTTGAGTATAAGATGCATGACTATCCTAATATATTTGTCTTCAGTGAAGATAATGACGAATATGGGAGAGAGAACTATAAATGGAGAAGGCATGGATCACGCAACGTCATTTCAAGTCGAAGGTCAAAGAATCTTAGCAAGAATTATATAGTATGTGGAACTGTGTCTCGTTCACAGTGTTCGACAGATCGTCAACCTAAATCTTACAGCAACCACAGAAGCACAGTGAGAAAAACGTTCAAGGTAATTCTTTGAAGTCCTTTTTGCCCCTCTTCTTTCGATGTCTTTGGTTCTTGCACAGATTCATGTATCCTCCTTCTTAAACATTTTAATTCTGACTGGTTGTTACTTTGACTGGTAGCAGTTGTTCAATGGCATGCCAAATCATGTGAAGATAGTGGAAGTTGGTGCAAGGGATGGATTACAAAATGAGAAGAAAACTGTTCCTACATCAGTGAAGGTTGAATTAATTCTAAAACTTGTCTCTTGTGGGCTACCTGTGGTTGAAGTGACAGGTTTTGTTTCTCCAAAATGGGTGCCTCAGGTACTTCTTCCTCTATTTATATATAAGGAAACTTCTGTGCATACAGTTCCGGTGGTACACTTCAATCACAAAATTTGTGTGTGATGTTTAAGCTTGCTTTTGAGTCTATGATTTATAGTGTATAGTGATCAGAAAATCCAATAGCTCTGTTTTGTGCATTGGCTCTTTGAAACTTGTCCTTTTTTTCTGATTCTCCTGTTTATTTTTTTGTAGCTGTCGGATGCCAAGGATGTAATGGAAGCAGTTAAGGATCTGGAAGGTGCCAGATTGCCTGTACTGACACCCAATATGAAAGTATGTGGTACTTGTTGGGAAACCTTTCTTGCTCTTGAGAAACTACAACTTTCTTCCTCTATGATTATATTGGTGTTATTTGAATTTCTGTTAGGGCTTTGAAGCAGCTGTTGCAGCTGGGGCGAAAGAAGTAGCAGTCTTTGCATCAGCTTCAGAGTCTTTCTCAAAGTCAAACATTAATTGCAGCATTGAGGAGAGCCTTGTCCGATATCGAGCTGTTACATCTGCTGCCAAAAAGCTGGCAATACCAATTCGCGGGTAATGAAAGATCTGATACTCGAGCACGCGCCTGAATTAGTTCCATTTTTCCTTCAGTACTGACGTAGGTTCTGCAAATTGGACATGCATTTTGTGTTGGCATATTTTTATATTGAAGGAATTGCGCTTTGTTTTCTGTTATCACTGTGACTTTGAATCATTGTCCTTCTGGCAATTATTTTGAAGCGAGTCATCTAATTGGACTCAGTTCTCTAAATTTGATTTGCTTAGTCAAATAATGACATAATGAGGACTTCAATATTTCTCTAGGCGGAAAAAAAATTAGAAATCTTAGTTTAGTTGCTTCAGCTTGGATGTTGTAGCTTGTAACATTTGTCTTACTATCATACTTGGTACAAAGTTAAATTTGATCTTTCAATGCTCGGCAGATATGTATCCTGCGCTATTGGGTGCCCAGTTGAAGGAGCGATTTCACCTTCAAAAGTGGCATATGTAGCAAAGGAACTTCATGACATGGGATGTTTTGAAATTTCCCTTGGAGACACAATAGGAATCGCTACTCCAGGTAATATTTTAAATCATGCATTGCATTACAATTGAAAAATGCCTTAGTTCTTTCATTATGATTCAACTGATATGCTATTTATGTTGCGGAAATATTTCTCTGTTTAGGGTCCAAGGCTAAAGTATTGCTAAAAAAAATGGATTTTCCCAGTTTGACCAAGCATTTTGTGCTAAAAAACAACTTAGAGTTGCACTATAGCTTCAAATTTTACTTGCAATTGGAGGGTTGATTAGAGACGATAAACAAAATTTCTAAAAATTAAATTTGTGAAGTGACTTGACGTCTGTTCCATGTTATTTTATTTTCTTTCCAGGAACTGTTGTTCCTATGCTTGAAGCTGTGATGGCTGTGGTTCCTGTTGAAAAACTTGCTGTGCATTTTCATGATACCTATGGACAGTCTCTTTCAAATATTTTGGTTTCCCTCCAAGTAAGTTCTTCTATCGGAAATCTAGTTGAAGACATGTGCAAAATTTTCATGCTAGCTTTCTATATATCTGAATCTAAATATACAAGTAACTGCATGTCATATTACTTAAGCATTTGAAATTTTAAGCTGCAGAACACTAGTTAGAAGTCAGATTTTCTGGTTTTTATTTATAAAACAATCATGAAGAGTATAAATTTCTAGAATTGGGAAACCAGTAAATGTTGGTGTATAAATTGTTAAAAAGAGATTATAATCCCTCCGGTTTGTCATGATTACGAGTACTGTCTTTAGTTAAGAAAGTAGGGCTAAGCGCCGCATAATTTCAATGTGCATTCAGCATTCCCAATGACCTCTCATACTGGTTTTGTTTTTACTCATACGGATGGGAAATATAAAGTTGGAAGGCCTCTAGTGAAGCCTAACCTCTTCAACCGAAATAAGAGTGGCACAAGCTCCACAAATGCTAGGACCTATGGGGTAGACTTTTCTGACAACTGGATGAAGAAATAGTCCTTTTTCTTTCATAGACTTCTGTTTGTCAGTCCAAAATTTTCGTTCTTATCTTTACCGAATACTGCCAATGACCATGAAATCTAACATTTTACGTCACATTCATATTTCACTTTTGCTCACTGCATTTGAATTATGTACATATAGTGCTAGTCAATAAATTTCCTATTGGAATAATAGTCATGCTCAACAAAAGCACGAAATGGTGGTTATTGTCAGTGCCGGAGCCAGAATTCTTACTAGGGAGCTACAAAATGATGCATGAACACCACTCCTGGGACTCAAATCTGTGACTAGTACAATTTTGAACCACACCACTACACAAAAAGCTTTTCTTATGTCGAGGATTAAATTTTTTGAATATATACACAATTGTCTTTACGCTAGTTTCAACAACGGGGATTCAATTGAACCCCTCATTACCTGTGGCTCCACCACTGGTTATTGTCATGGAGTTGCTGTTTTTTAGTGCATAACTGGTTCTCGTATTGTCCACAGATGGGTATTAGCACAGTCGACTCCTCAGTTGCTGGTCTCGGAGGCTGTCCATATGCCAAAGGAGCTTCTGGCAATGTTGCAACAGAAGATGTTGTCTACATGCTCAATGGTCTAGGAATTAAAACCAATGTCGATCTACAGAAACTCCTGCTAGCCGGGGAGTTCATCAGCAAGCATTTGGACCGCCCATCCGGATCCAAAGCAGCCATTGCTTTGACTGGAGTAACAGCAGATGCATCCAAGATGTAGGAAGGTAAACCAGTCCCAGATGTGATCAAATGGTCTCATCAAGAAGTGCAAAAACCAGAATATAGAGTAGAAGAGATGCCACTTCTATAGTGTATACTTATCAATATATGACCAAAAATAATCTATTTGTGACTGTCTGTGAAAATGAACATGCCATTATTTAGACAACATCAAGCTGCTCATTGCAGCATATATCTAATACAAAGTGATTATTGATTTTTACTTCCCTTATTCTCCTTCTTTATGTTTGCTCAACTTATGTTGGAATTGTTCCTTCCTATTGTCATTGTTCTTTTTTGTTTATTACTTCCTCCGTCCACTTTTATTTGTTATGTTGCACTTTTTGAAAGTCAATTTGACTAATTTTCAAAGTTAATTATATTAATTTGATATTTAAACAAAAAAAAAAAATCAAAAATTATTCAAAAATTATTAGAAATTATAATTTTTTGCATATAAAAAAGAATATATCGTAAAATGTTAGTCAAAATTTTATAGTTTGATTTTTTAGAAAATCATGACAATTTAAAGTGGACGGAGAAAGTAATATCAACTATTGTGAGAGAGGAAAAGTCTCATTTATTACTTAATAGAGCTCTTTTTCATCGTTATATTGAATTGTCTTTTATTGACAACTTTGGAAAAAACAACGACCTTTCGAGATTGATAAAATCTTGGTCAAAATAAAAAATATAAAAGTGATCAATGCTAGGACATGTTTCTAAACCAATTTTATGGATCTGGGCATATATATTATATATCGACCTTTTGAGGTCAGAAATTACCAACCTCATGAGATTAGTGTATTATTATTTATGTAATTAATATTTATAAAATACTAACCTCCTAAGGTTGATTTTTTGGGAAAAAATAGTAAAACATACCAAATTTATGAGGTCGATATTTTTTTTAAGAAATATTTTTCAAAATTGACCTTTTGAGGTTAGTTTTTGTTTTTTTTTAAAAAAATTATGAAATTGTCCTCCTAAGGTCGATTTAATTAAATTTATAATTTTTTTTTGCAAAAGGATTATCTCAAGAGGTCATTTTAGGTATAAAAATTGGCATACAATTTGATAAATACAATATATTTCCAACTATTTCAATTTAAATCGGTAAGTAATTTTCGACAAACATTCAAATCGTGTAATACCACAAACTATGAAGAAAAAATCGGATAAAATTATTGAACATTATCAGAAAATTGCGAATGACAAGCAGAATCATATTACAGGGCAACCAATTTCAACAAGATTCAATAAATCCAAGAGGAAGTGCGAAACTATCAAGTGTTATTGGACATGTATGAAGAAGAAGACAAGCGGAAAATACTCCAAGTTATTTTAGACAGACAAACTATCTTTTTAGTTCATACATATATACACGTAAGTCTGATATTGATAGCTCAACTTTCTTTTTAATATTTATATTCGTATATCATTTAAGCACCCACATTTGCAATATCATCATAGAGTTTATTATAAACACTATGATAATTATAGAGTACTTAATTTTCTCTACCTTTTATTTTCTCATTCTTATTAATTAGTAGAAGTTTGTCACCTCATTAGAATTTATAAGATAAAGTCTGCCTCTCCTAGCTTGTAACATATTAACGCTAAAGATTTTATTTTATTATTAATAAAAATTAAAGATCATTAGACAGAAGTCTCTATCTAATAGTATAAATTTGTTCAAAAAAAAAAAACTTGTTTTACTTATTTAAGAAAAAAAAATTATTTTTCATATTTAATAATTTTGTAAATTAGACGATCAAATATACACGAGTCCGAAACTCAAACGGTAGAAAATATTAACAAAAATTTCAAAAGGGTATATAAAATTTTATATAAACCAAAACGGTAAAATCGCTGTCGACGCAGCGATTTACTTCAACTGAAAAAGTAAAATCGCTGCTGATGCAGCGATTTTGCAAAAAAAAAATTTTTTTAATAAAAAAATGAAATCGCTGCTCCAGCAGCGATTTCAAAATTTTTCTTCTTACAAATCGCTGCCAGGGCAGCGATTTAACATTATTTTTTAATTTTCTTTTTTTTTTAAAAAAAAATAAGGTATATCGCTGCACTGGCAGCGATTTATAAAGAATTTTTTTTTAAAAATCGCTGCCAGTGCAGCGATTTATAAAAAAAAAAAAATATATTTTCCAACATAAATCGCTGCCTTAGCAGCGATTTATAAAAAAAAAAAAAAAATTATGTAAATCGTTGCTCAGGCAGCGATTTATATCAAAATTTTATTTTTTTTTATAAATCGCTGCCTAGGCAGCGATTTACAAAAAAAAAAAAATTTTTTTTTTGTAAATATAATATAAATCGCTGCCTTAGCAGCGATTTATTAAAAAAAATATTTTTTTATATAAATCGCTGCTACAGTAGCAGCGATTTATAAAAAAATATATTTTTTTGTAAATCGCTGCTACAGTAGCAGCGATTTATATCAATTTTTTTTAATAAATCGCTACTGTAGCAGCGATTTATTTTTAAAATTTTTTTTTATTAAATCGCTGCAATAAGTAATTTTTTAAACTAAAAAAAAAATTAAAAATTTTAAAACAGCGATTTTATATATAAAAAAAAATTATAATATTTTTTAAAATTTATGTATATAACTTATAAGAAAATATACATTATTTAAAAAAAAATAAAAATAAGTAAAGTAATAAATATATTTTCTTTCTAAAAAAAGATATTATATTGAATTTAAATTTAAATAATATTTGAATTCAAATAATTAATTTTTTTAAATAAAAAATTAAAGGAGAAAAATTATTTAATTGAATTCAAGTACATCCCTAATCACACCTATTAATTATAATTTTTTTATATATATAAAATCGCTGTTTTAAAATTTTTAATTTTTTTTTAGTTTAAAAAATTGCTTATTGCAGCGATTTAATAAAAAATTTTTTTTAAATAAATCTCTACTACAGTAGCGATTTATTAAAAAAATTGATATAAATCGCTGCTACTGTAGCAGCGATTTATATAAAAAAAATATTTTTTTTAATAAATCGCTGCTACTGTAGCAGCGATTTATATAAAAAAATATTTTTTTTAATAAATCGCTGCAAAGGCAGCGATTTATATTAGATTTACAAAAAAAAAAAAAATTGATATAAATCGCTGCCTGAGCAGCGATTTACATAATTTTTTTTTTTTTTATAAATCGCTGCTAAGGCAGCGATTTATGTTGGAAAATATATATTTATTTTTTTTATAAATCGCTGCACTGGCAGCGATTTTTTTTTTTTTAAAAAAAAATTCTTTATAAATCGCTGCCAGTGCAGCAATATACCTTATTTTTTTTTTTAAAAAAAAGAAAATTAAAAAATAATGTTAAATCGCTGCCCTGGCAGCGATTTGTAAGAAGAAAAATTTTGAAATCGCTGCTGGAGCAGCGATTTCATTTTTTTATTAAAAAAAAATTTTTTTTGCAAAATCGCTGCCTCAGCAGCGATTTTACTTTTTCAGTTGAAGTAAATCGCTGCGTCGGCAGCGATTTTACCGTTTTGGTTTATATAAAATTTTATATACCCTTTTGGAATTTTTGTTAATATTTTCTACCGTTTGAGTTTCGGACTCAAATATACACTATATATAAGTGTCTGCAGACTCTTTGGTGAATGAAATAGGTCAATGAAAGTATCCTAGCAAATTTGATCAATAAAATTTTTGAAGAGTATCAATAAGGAGTGTGGTAGGATAAGTTCTATTCATTTTTATATATTTGTTCAAGATTTCAAATTCGAGATCTTCAATAGGAATAATGCGAGTAAAGACGTGAATAGAGATGAAAAATCACTGAGATATACTTTTTGACCAACTACAAGTTTATCAACATTTTGAAATATTTTAGCAATGTATGTGTTGTGTATCGATTGATTTCAACCCATAATTATTTCAATATATAAATTCATGTGTTAGTAAATTGATTTCGAATAGGTGTGACAAATGTAGCCTATTTTCAGTGGTCGGATGAATTGGTATGTAGTCTAAATTGATCAACAAAACCAATTGTTTGTAATATTTTTTAAGGAAAGTAACATTTTAGCGCGTTAATGAGTGTCTATATTTTAATCTGTCAAATTCAATCCAACTCGTTAATTCAATACTTGAGTCTATATATCAAATGGTTATAAAAAGAAAATGAGAAAGTTAAGTGAACTCATTTAAATTTTAAATATAATTTTTATTTTTTCTAATTTTTTTGGTCAATCAAAAACTAAAACACATAAAATAAGATTATGCTCTACTAAAACACATAAAATAAGATTATGCTAAGTATAAAAAAAATTGAAAATACTTAAAAGATTAAAATCGAAGGGATAATTGAATCGAATTTGAAACCAAAAGTTAAGTTGTAAATCGAAAACGAGAATCGAATTTAAGATAACGATTGGATCTCAAGTCGGGTCGAAAATAAAAAAAAAAATATCATAAAATAGAAGAGACAACATAAAAAGATGGTGTCTATAGACTCCAAGATATCAGCAGGCAGCAGTAAAAAAGAAGAAACACAAAGGGTTTTTTTTTAGCACAGCAGAGGGATCAAGAATATGGATGAACAAGAATTTCAACGCCTTCTTGAGCTGTTCCCAGCCGTTCGCTCTCCAGATTATTATGTAAACAAAGCCCTCTCCTTTTTATCTATCTTGATACACTCTTTGTTTTCTATAAAAATCCAATCTTTAGTACATTCTTGAAAATTGAATAAATGGGTTTTGATATATTATCTCTTTCAATTAATACCCACTTGATTAAATTCTTTTTTGGGTGTTTAGGGTGATTGTTTAGATGCAAGAAGATTAAGTTTGATTATATTCTGTCTCTTCATTATTTGGGTAAAGGAGCTAGTTTTAGAAATCTTGTTTGTAGAAGAAAATAGTTTGATCCAATTGATCTTTTGTAAATATGGATAGCCAGAACTGAGTTTTGTGCTGATGTATAGTTTTTGTTTACTATTTTATTGTAAAGAAGTCCTCAAGTAGGGTGATTAAGGTTATTATATGTTGACTTGATTTCAGTTGCTGTTGGAAAATCTTGTTGTTTTGGCTGTTCTTTAGTATTTTTTTGTAGCACTGTAGGTGACATGTTGGTGATGTTGTTTTCTTGAAATTTGGGGTTTAGTAAGCATTAAGGTGTGAAGAAGGGTGATTAAGGTTATTATATGTTGACTTGATTTAAGTTGCCGTTGGACAATCTTGTTGTTTTGGCTGTTCTTTAGTAGTTTTCTAGTACTGTAGGACACATGTTGATGATAATGTTTTCTTGAAATTTGGGGCTTAGTAAGCATTCTCAGTTTCTACATATTTGTCAATTTGCCGCTTGGGTTGTTCACGAGCTTACAACGATGAAGTATAATTGTCTCTTAATTTTTGTGATTTGCTTTTTTCTAATCATGACTTAGAGCTAAAGTTGTCGTTGTTTGGTTATCCTAACTTTCTTTTTGAATCTTGGATCAAAACGGTGTGCTGATTTTTTAGTCGTAGGCCTGGAGGTACTAGAAATTCAATGGGCAATGGCCTGTGTAGTTTGTGTGAAGTATGAACCCAGTGGTGGAGTTCAAAGGAGCTTTTAAAGCCATTCTCTAATTGTTATTTCTTTCCTTTGAAGCGTGAAAAAATTAATAGCTTAACATTGTCTTTATATCCATCTATTGTTTTCATACTGTAATGTGGTTATCATCACTTTTAAATGATGTTACTACAACAAATAGCAATTCTCCTTGTTTGGATTCTTTCTGTCTCGAATCTACAGTTTAATACTCATTAATTTTTCGGATCCCAACAAAAATCCACCCTATACCAGCCCCTGAACGCTTATTGGTTATTTGTGTTCTATTTTCTATAGAAAGGAATATCTCTTAGGTGACATAAATTGGGGATTTCAACAGTTATGCCTGACAATACCCAAGAATTCTCTTGGCTGATTTCATGGCTTGCCATCTTGATCATATGTTTTTGCATGCTTCTATAAACTAGAATACCATTTATTTCTTCTATTTCTTCTTCTTTTTTTTTTTTTAATTTCATGGCTTGCCATCTTAGTCTTTTAATAAGGGTCTGAAAATGGGAGAGAGTGATGAGGAATTAAAAGCTGAAGTCTTGTGGCATTTATTTCTTCTTTTTTTTGGATGAAAATGAGGAAGAGATGAAAGTGGTAGAAATTAGAATTGCCAACTCCTCAGCATGTTTATCCTATCTAGTGGGAAAATAGAAATGGTTGCGCACATATAAGACTCTCCAAATATCTGTGATGTGAAAGTGTGCATTCTAGACAAGTATATCCACAACTCTGTCGTGCTTATCCCCATCATATTGATCTCATCTCGTGCTAGTCATTTAATTTCTGATGGTTCTTTTCTTCTTTAGTCTTTTGGTGCATTATTTCATATATATAATCTTACCTCCTGACTCTCCTTTGCATTTTGTTTGTCTCCCATCAGCTTGATTTGGATGCGTCAAGTCAATCAACTTCCCAGTCCAAGCAGAAAGAGGAGGTAGGGCAGAAACTTCTCAATACGTAATTATTTGACGCTTTGTTTTCAGATTTTGATTATTAATTCTTACGCCAAAAGCGGTATCAGGTGAAGCAATTGCAAGATGGTCAGAGTAAGGGAGGTGTAGTAGAGTCCAATACTCAAGCAATGGGCCATGGTGGTATGTAATGACGTTATCAGTTATTTTTTTCTGGAAAATGACCAAACCTGCTTATGATGTCCTTAGAATTGTTCAAGCTACATGGAATACTGCTATTGTTAGATCATAAAAACTAATCAACCTGCTCGATTTTATTTTATTTTGAAATTGGCAACAGTACAACCTATTCTATTAGTTTGTTATGGGTGCCCTCATTTCTGAAGTGTGTATATTTTCATAGATTGATATATCGTTTAATATCTGTCATTAAATCTAGGGTCTTGGTTCCGACTCTCTTATCATGCAAATCAGTTTTAAATTACTGTTTTCTTTTTCTTTTCACTTCGGAATCCCCTCTAAAGTTTCAGTAGCAAATCTTCTTGTCAGAATATCAAGTTTCAAATCCTATTTAAACTTTTACAAATGAAAAGAAAAGTTCAAAACCCATACACTTTATCCTCATCAGAGATTGAAATTATTTTGTGAATGCCCATTTCGATACAATCAATGGTAATAAAGTTTTAGGGCTATATTGAGATTGCTTGATCTGTATGTCTTACTCCACTTTGGAAAGATCTCAGTTACTGAATCACTTTCATGTTACAGAAGCATTTTGGGGCAAACTAAAAGCAGCTGCGGAGAAAAAGGTATCTCCTGTTATGATTGTTTGTTATGTGAGTTTTTGCACAAGAGTCATCATGAACAATTTCCAAATGCTGTGTTATCAGATATTTTCAGTCAAACCTAGTAGATTCAAATTTGCTCTGGCTTGAATACATGCCTGTATATACAGTTTTATTGTTTTGAACTTGTTGGTCCTTCATATAATTGCTCGAGCAGATACTTAACACCTCTTAACTGCTCGAGCATTAGGTGTGAGTTCACTCCTTTTAGTGTTTCCTTATGTCTATACATCAACATACCCAGTGTAATACCACAAGTGGCGGTCTTGTCCTACCCTGTGAAAGTAGAGATGTTTCAGAAAGACCCTTGGCTTAAGTAAAGCATAATAGAACAGGTTTGGAATGGAAATACAGTAGTGAAGAAGCCATAAAAAATAATGAATGAACAGTATTGACAACAAATAATATGCTAGCTGAAGTTAAGCAAACAGCCAGTGATGATAAAATCAAATAATAAAATAGCACAGGAGTAACAATAATGATACTTGTAAATAAATATACATCATGTAACATAATTCTCTCAGTAAGTTAGTCTTAAATGATTTTACTTGGTGAAATATCAACAAAATTTGTGTTAATGGTAATTCTTCCTCATGATCAAAGAGGATTACTATAAAAAACCCTAAATCAATACCTTCAGATTAGAAGGGAAATTGAGTGGTTGCTTGGTGAGTACTGATGCAAGTTAAAGCAACGACAGGCATGAAGTGTCAATTTGCCCATTTTCTAGGTAGCCTGCGCCCTTGGAAGTAGTTGAATTTGGTGGCAACATTCAGGGACTGCTCAACTAGAGGTGTTAGAAAACAAATTAGAAATCAAAGTTCAAATGACCAACCCTGGAAATTCTTCTGACCTAGAAGATCGGAACATTATAGCTAAAACTACGCCACGTTTAAGTCAAAGTCATATTATGTGTAAAGAAATGGATCTTGGGCATATTCAACCCCTAAAGCTAACCAACGTGAGGAGGATTGTCTAAGATCATATAAGGATACCAATTGCCCATTCCAAATCCGATGTGAGATCCTTACACTCCCTGAAATGCCCAGACCTCGTTAATTCTAACGTGGACAATATAGTATGGGGCCCAACTTCGGTGAACAAAGAAATGGAATGGGCATGTCTCTTATACCATGTAAAAATGGATCTTGGGCCTAACTCAATCCCAAAATCTAGCTCATGAGGGAGGATTGTCCAAGACCATATAAGGAGATTATTACTTAATTAATATCGATGTGGGGCTCTTACATTTTCAGTCCCACATCCATGAAACGAGGAGAATTTGGACTCTTTATAAGCTATCTTCCTTTCTTTAGCTTAGCTATTACCGTTGAGTTAGGCCCAAGGTCCATTTAACATAATGCTTTGGAGGGGACTAGCGGAGATTAGATCAGAACAGCTACGAATGAATAAAGCTGCTAAATGACCAACCGAGGAGTCTCCTTTTGTTAAGTCAGTCATCACATCAACAAAATGGTTTACGCTGGTGACTAGGGTGCTCCTTGATTAAGGTTCTCACAGAGGGGGGAGAATGACGGATATTCAAAAGTGATTACAAGCATTGGATGCCTTTTTGTTTCTTTCCATATCTTGCTGAGGAAGAGTATTCAAACAGAACATCTTTACAAAAATTCTAACGCTAGTGAGATGATTGAGAATGTTTTGAACAGAACTTCATTAGATGGTCTGTGTGCAATATATAATCCTGCTATGATATTTTTTCCCTGATGGTGGTGTATGAGTTAGAATGTGCGTACCTCGACTATTCTATCGGGTACCTACTAGTCTCTTACCTCCTACCAACACATGTATCAAAAAACTCTATCCACCAAGCTTTGGCTAATGGAAGAAATCAATATTCTTGCATATGCTGTAAATTAAACCTTGATCCCCCATAGTTCCGTTCCACATCATTGACCACTAGATCAACATGGTTTTCATTCCGCCTCATTGACAACTGACAATATCTCATCCTACTATGAAAGACCAAACGTGGTCTCATCTGTGACTAACAAATGGTTTTGTCTGACTTTTTACACAGATGAATCCAGCAGAAGCCGAAGAATTTTGCAAGACATTTCGACAAGTTTACAGGAAACTTGTAAGCACACTAAACTCAAGCAGAAAATTTCCTGCTTTCTCCATATTTGGATTTGGTAAAAGTGTGTTTCTAAAAACATGTGCTGTAACTTGATGCTGGAAAACTTGAAAACTTTCAGGTGGATGAAGAACTGAGTTTGGAAGCTGCTCGGAGCTTACTGAGGTGATGAAGATTTTTTTTCTAAACTGTTGTTATTTTTAATCACTTGATGTTCAGAGTACAACTTTTTGTGTAATATGTTGATGTATTATTACATACATAGAGTTATATCTTTTTGTTTTTCTTAGTGAAGTAATGTTGCTCTGTAGAAAACTTAAGAACTTTGTTTTGTCTAATGACTAAAGAATGGTGAATCAACAAGCACAGATGTCATGGATGACATTAAAAATACTTCAGAATTGAAGTATTACTGCATAGCACAGGTTCACTGTTCATTTTGTGTTACTATGTAAGTTTGGTCAAACTAATAGACAAGTTTTCCTTAAATAAATATGAGAATGAATAGGTTATTATCATCCTAAATACTACTCTACTAGGTAAGGAGTGTGGAACAAAGGTCATTGGTTGCGAAAGGAGTTGGAAATACTCTTTCCTCCTTA
This sequence comes from Solanum chilense, assembly GCA_032847665.1. NCBI lineage: Eukaryota > Viridiplantae > Streptophyta > Magnoliopsida > Solanales > Solanaceae > Solanum > Solanum chilense. Next base: position 50,303,492 of record CM064973.1, read on the forward strand.
ATTCCAAGAGATTTCGGGTCTGAGTTCCCTTTGGTATGGTGTCGATTTTGTTAGGGAGCGTTTTACCCTCAATGTGAGATTTTTGGGCTTGAATCTGTACTTAGTTTGGCTCCAATGTAGGTACCGGACACTGGACGAAAAAAAAAAGAGGAAATTATTAATTCAAATTAAATGCTATAAATATAGATTGATTTAATTGTACTCTATAACAAACTATTGTTATTTTCGCCTCTCTCCGTGGTGAAATTTCGCTCGCCACTCTCGTTTTAATGATAGTCTCGCTCACCTCTTTTGCTTTTATACAAACACAAATGTATAAAATGCATTTGTGTTTGTATAAAGCGAGAAATTGTGTGCATATATATGTGTATATATGTGTGTGTGTGTGCGCATATATATATATATATATATATATATATATATATATATATATATATATATATATATATATATATATATATTCATTCCCCTCTCCCAGATCTCGCTCGCCTCTCTCGCTTATATAAACAGAAACGAAATGTTAAATTGTGTTTTTGTTTGAATAAAGTGAGAGAAAGTTGTATATACACATGCAAATACATATATTTTCGGCCTATACACTTATAATTGTATAATACAAATATTTCCTTACCCATTTTCTTTTGGTTTTCTCTTTTTCTCGGTTTATACATACACAGATTATACAACTAATCTTTTGTATACAATTACTTTCTTTTGTATATGTATAGATGTATAACAAATTATACAACTATTTTTTTTTATGTGTATAGCGAAATCTACATATTTATATTTACTATCGAGTACAATTATATAAACTATAGCTATAACATATCAATATAATTTTTATGTTTGACATATAAAAGTTATTCAGCTCTTCATTATGACAAATGACAATGTCAGTGTCACAAAATGTTGATGTATCAGCATCTTCAAGTGGAGCCTTCCTCAATTGGAATATTAGAATTTTAATAATACACACTAACATAATCCTCCAATCTAGGGGAAATAATTTACACGGCCTGTTTTAATTTATTTGTCTTATGTATTTTATTTTTAGTTTATTTTTTTAAAAAAATCTTTTTTTCTTTTTTTGGTATCTCTTAATTTCATTTTGTTCACTTGACATGTTAAAATTATAATATTAAAGGACATTTTGATATACTAACTGACTAACATATCTTTAATTTAAAATTACAAAAATCATTTTTTAATTGTTCTCTTTTAACTTTTGTATCAAAGTTAAAACATATTAAATAATTGAAGTGATGGAAAAATGAGGGTAATTAAGAAAAACAAGAGAAATATTCTAAGTTGTCCTAACTTGACTTTGATGGTGAATCTGACCAATTTTAGATAAGACAGAATTTGGGTATATATATATAATTGAAGTGATAGAAAAATGAGGGTAATTAAGAAAAACAAGAGAAATTTTCTTAGTTGTCCTAACTTGACTTTGATGGTGAATCTTACCAATTTTAGACAAGACAGAATTTGGATATATATATATATATATATATATATATATATATATATATATATATATATATATATATATATATATATATATATATATATATATATATATATATATATATATACTAGAGGGGCATAGCCCGTGCTGAGCACGGGCCAACATTTGTTTTACATTTTTAGAGTAGTAAATGTTTGATGATACACAACAGTAAGTGACATTGGCTATATTGATACAAAAGTATGTTGCTTAGTTTAAACAAGAGAACACAATCATAAATAATATATACATCCTTAAATTATAATCAAACAAAATAACAACATGAATGCCTAAAAAATGGCTCATCTAATCACCTGATGTTAAACTGAGTTAAGAGAGTTGAACTACTTCTAAAGAAGTGCATAAAACAACAATTCAAAATATGCGTCAGGGTGAGATCGATGATACAAACACAGTTGTAATAGGTCGTTCAAAATGTTTGACAAGTCCATTTGCTCCGAGTCCATTGTGGTAAGGTATAACATCAACAAAGGTTGTTCATAAGTTTGTGCATCAGACTCTACTTCAACATCTTCTATGAGTATGTTCCAAGATTTGAATTCACAGTGTAGCACTACAATGTTAATCAGAGTCATTAGCTGAGAAAAGATCATCATTAAGACAGTCATATTGGCCACAATTAAGGCAATATATAGAAAAACTACTATGAAGTTCATCAATTAAGCATTAAGCTTGGTGTTGTAGTACTACTATGAAGTTCCTTTGCTTTTCTCCTTCTATAGAGAAGCTATATATAAGTCTAAATGTTGATGCTTAAAGAATTTACTTTTTTTTAGGTAAAATGGTGTTCTCTTCCACATTTAAGTAGAGCAGACATCTCAGTACACAGCTCATGAAAATCTTGTGAATGGATAAGGATTCATTTAGTGAGAACTTGAATACCTCCCTATCTTTTTTTTTTACTCAAAGGCATCATGATACATATTTCTATGATAAAATTCAACCAAGTAGTTAAACTCCCTTGCAGATTTTTTGACTGAACTGCTTGAAATATAGTCTCACTCATGCCATGCACAATTCCTTTCTCTAGTCAGTTAGACATATCATAAAGCTCTAAGATGATATCAAACCATTACAAATCATATCTATGACTTAAAAAGTATAATAAAATAAATAAATTAAAGAAAAGAAAAATAGATACAATAGAAATCTCACCTGAAGTTCAAGCTAAAAAAAAGTAAGTTCTGTCACTTTATATTGAGGAAAATGTCTAATGTTGTAAGGTACAAAATGTAATTATAAAAAGTACCTGATTGCGAAAGAAAAACATACCTGCAGATTGTATTATGTCATCATGTGAGATGTTCCTGCTTTAATTGGCTCCTTGTGGATTGTTCAACTTACCTGCAGATTGTATTATGTCATCATGTGAGATGTTCTGCTTTAATTGGCTCCTTGTGGATTGTTCGTTTAGGAAAAATCGCACTCGCCGACAGACAAGTGCTTTAGTCCCCACAAACAACTCTATAGCCAACAACCACCACATTAGCTCTTTGGTTGTCACTTCTTTGCAGAATGCACCTTGACAACAAAAGAGGAGCTTATGTTATCTCTCGAAAGTGGGGCAAACGTCAACCAATTATTTATTTAAAGAGGCACTTTAAACTCCATTGACAAACGAAATCACCACACAATGGTAAAAACTATCTTATGATAGATAGAATCCAAAAAAATAATCATAGGAGAAACCTCAATGAACTAACGACTCCCCAGAAGTTCCCTCAAGTCCTTTTCCTTCAAATGTCTTCGCTTCACTTCAAGAGGATATTTATCAAGGAAAAATTATATTTTTTTCAATGGAAGAAGCATAATGGGTGGTTTCCTCTAAATTTCGTTCGTTGTTCTCTCCTATGTACTCATATAAATAATCTATCAGCTACAAATCAGTTAACTTCATTAAACACAATTAATAGGCTCATGAACCTACCATTGTAAATATATAGTATGTTAGCAGCTACTACATTTGTCAACATTAGTTTAAGCTTTGAATTCTATTAGCAAGCCCTCATACTTGTTAATTGGTTTCAATAATACATTTGGCATCTCAAATGAGCACCTTATTTGTTATATGATTTCTTGAAGTTTCAGAGCTTCTTTGTTCTTTCTTTGATACATTGTCAAGCACAATTTTATCAAGATTTCATCTATGACATTTTATAACAAACTTGTCAAATACTATGAAAAAATAGAAGTTGACTGGTTACATTCATTGCTTGATAAAGTATGTATAGAAGTGTAGAACTATGAGAACCTAAAATAAAAGGCACCAAAGAAATTGCTTTGAAACAAAATGGGAAAAATATATATCCTAATGAAGAAAGAGACACCCAAAACAGGGAGAATCATAAACAACATTTATCCAGATTTCAAATAAAAGAAAAACACAGGAGTACATGTTGATAACATTTATCCAGCTTCCACGTCAAGAAATAATATACTTATTTCAATGAACCTGGAAAAAGGAGATATGTCCATCCATCACTCGTCTTGAAACTTATATACATGCATATCTAAAGAGGAAGAACAATATATTTTAAAATCTTCAACAGGAATAAAAGGAAGAATTCAAACTCAGTATAGAACGTCAGTGATATTAGCCAACTATAGTTTCCAAATTAATTTTGATAATTAGGCTAAGGGTACAGAGTATAGATGTAGAATTTAAAAGCAAAATTAAGAGAATTTTGATAAGCATTAAAAGATTTTCTTAACTCTTATCATCTGCAAATTTTCGCTACAAAGAGAATTTTATTAGTAATTATAGTCATAAATAAGCATACAAATGAATAATCTCAACTTATTGACACCTAGGGCAAGTCTACTTCAACTCACTAAGAAAACATGATTTTTCTTTCTTATTTATACGACAATAGTATAAGGACAATCCAAATGCGAGCAAGTACATAAGTTATGCAGAGCCTCCTCAAAAATTAAAAATTTATTAAAAAAAATTGAGATTCTACTGCTCAACGTGAATGAAGTCTCAATTGTCAAATTAAAGAGATCAAATACATTATTTTCTACTTAAGTGTTTAGCAAGTACATAAGTAAATGCTTTCACACTCGAACACTTCTTGTATGTGTTGTGTGTTCTTTCAAGCAATATGACTTCTTGATAAATAAACGATTTCTGACAAAGTGCCCATACCTGCACTAAGGGGTAACTTGAAATAAGGTATAGAAACAATCGATTATTTTGACTTGAGTCTCTTTCTCATCATAAAGTCTTGAATAGTAAAGAGAAATTTTTTTATCTATATCCATACTACAGGAAAAAACACTTATTACCCACCATGTTGGAAAACAAATAAACTTATTTAAGCACTAAAATCAAAGCAACAATAAGAGATGGAATGGTAGAAGCTATACTGTAGATCACTTTTCACTTTTGATAGTCTAGACTTTGGCAATGGTTCTATCGAGTTTTTTTTTAATTCTTTTCATCTGTCATATGGATCAAATTACAGGATCTCTATATGTATGCGCTGAGGAGGTGTATCATCTAGACAAAATGTAAATTAAAGTGAAAGATGGATAAGGATGAAACAAACTCAAATTCATAATAAAGAAGTGAGTGAAATCAGTTCGTGAAATGTAATTTGAAAATTTAGTATTGCCCCACGACAAGTTTTGAGAGACTCTCCGCCTTAGAATTTAGAGAGAAGTGCAAAAACAATAATACTACATGAGTGTACAAGGTAGTATCCACAAAGAAGAAGAAGTCTTGAATTTTTAACCAAACTAAGCCATTATATAAAACAATTTACCAAAGTAATATATTTTTCTAAAATTTTACAAAACTAGTATAAACGTATTTCACGGTAACGTTTTAGGGTATATTTTATTTTTTAAAAACTAACAGCATTAGGTTGATATACGTTACTGTAAGTAACGTTTTACTCCTAAAACATTATTTTCAGTAACGTTTTACTCCTAAAACGTTACTATGAGTAACGTTTTAGGAGTAAAACGTTACTGTGAGTAATGTATATCAATCTGACGCCATCAACTTTTGAAAAATAAAATATATCCTAAAACGTTACTGTGGAATACGTTTATACTAGTTTTGTAAAATTTTAGAAAAACATATTATTTTGGTGAATGACTTTATATAATGACTTAGTTTGGTCAATATCTCAACAGATTATTACCTTAAACTTCTAGGGTTTCACCTGACTTGTTAACTACGTTGGTTGGAAGTACAAACAAAAAACACAAAAAATTCACTAATTATATATATATAAACCTTAGCTTAGTGGTGACTATGTATATTCTGATAAATATTATATATTTATTAGTTTAATATAATAAAATAGATACACACATCTTGAATATTTTGATAGTCAAATTCCATGATAAAAAAAGACAATTTAAGATATGGTTTTCGATCAAAGGTGAAAGGTGCGATATTACTATACAAGGTTTGATTCAGCTTATAAGCTAGTCAACACTCAAACTAATTTACTATAACAAAAAATTAGTTAAATATCATAAGTTGATTATAACTATTAGCTAATTTTATTTTTACATGCTTCTATCTAAATATAACTGTTTATGAATTAGTAACAATCTTCTAACACAAATGAGCTAAGCTTTCTACAAATATATATAATCTTTATCAAGAGTTGAAAAAGGGAGAGACAGACAATATCTCAAAAATGTAATGTAGACCAGAAGAAAAAATTAATAAGACAAAATTTGTTTTTACACCTTAAAGGTATACTTTTTTTTATTAGTATTGGCGTTATTTTAAAGTTTTCTTTTTTAAATTGACTTCGCAATTATGATAAAATTCAGTCGTGATTTTACTTAGACTGTTTTAAAATAAAGTATTAGAAATTTAATAACAAAGAAATAGAGAGAAACAGTAGTAATATTTTCTTCCAATCTTTCAATATTTCAATGCATTTGTATCTACATATAAGATGATTATATATAGAAAGTAAGTATATTCCTAATCCTTCAAAGTTCATGAAAGAGATCTTGCAAGTCATAATTAAATCCCCTAAAGTCATACTTGAAATCTTTTAAAGTCATGAAGTGTGGATTTGATATATAACATCTACACAACATTTATTTACAACACTCCCCCTTGGATGTCCATGTACAAAATAAAATCTAGAAGAATAAAAGAGAGTGTACATAACTATTCTTAATACGCATTGATTGCTGCCTCGTTAAAACCCTTATCAAGAAAAAAATCCAGTGGGAAAAAGAATCTTGATTAAGGAAAAAAGAGTGCAGTGCGTATTTACTCCCCCTGATGAAAACATCATTTAATATCTCGATGAAGACGCATTCCAGTTTGTATCTCAATTTCTCAAAGGTTGAAGTTGGCAATGCCTTAGTAATTAAACATATCTGCTAAATTATCACTTGAGCGAACTTGTTGAACATCTATATCACCCTTCTTTTGAAGATCATGAATGAATTTTTTTTTGGTTAAATGTGTTTTTTTCTATCTCCTTTAATGTATCCCCATTTCAGTTGAGCTATACATGCAGCATTATCTTTATACAATATTGTTGAAACATCTCTTCCCAAAGAAAGGTCACATGTTTCTTGAATGTGTTGAGTTATTGATCTCAACCAAACGCGTTCTCGACTCACTTCATGAATGACTATTAACTCTGCATGATTTGAGGAAGTGGAAACCATAGTTTGTTTTGCTGAACGCCATTGATATAGTTGTACTACCACATGTGAATAAATAGCCTGTCTACGATCGATCTTTATAGGAATCAGACAAATATTTTGCATCTGCATAACCAATCAATTGTGATTTGGATTCATTTGAGTAAAACAATCACATATTAATAGTCCATCAGATGTATATGAATATAAGTTAAATCTCATTCCAGTGTCTTCGTGTTGGAGAAGAACTAAACCTTGCTAACAAACTACCGAAAAAGCTATATCAGGTCTAAAATTATTAGCAAGATACATTAATGCACCAACTGCACTAAGATAGTGTATTTCACCACCAACAAGTTCACCTTCATTTTCATGATTTCGAAATGGATCTTTACTAATATCAAGAGATCTCACAACCATCAGACTACTCAATGGATATGATTTATCCATGTAAAATCTCTTTAATATATTTTCAGTATATGTTGATTGATGAACAAATATCTCATTTGCAAAATGTTCAATTTGTAGTCCAAGATAAAAGTTTATCTTTTCGAGATCTTTCATTTCAAATTCATTTTCAGACATTTTAATGCCTTTGAAAGCTCCTCAGGAGTTCCAATGATATTGAAATCATCAACATATACAGCTATTATCACAAATTTAGATTCAGACCTTTTCATGAAGACACAAGAACAAATTGGATTATTTTAAAGTCCTTTTTTCAACAAATATTCGCTGAGGCGAATATACCACATTCGCCTGACTGGTTCAAGCCTTATAAGGATTTCTGAAGCTTTATTGAACAATTTTCTCAAGAACCATTGTATGTTTCACGCACTTTGATTCCTTCAGAAATTTTCATAAAAAATATCATGGTTCAATGAGCCATATAAATAGGCAGTGACCACGTCCATTAGGTGCATTTTAAGTTTTTTATGAACTGCCAAGTTCATTAAATATCGGAAGGTAATTGCATCTACCACAGGAGAATATGTTTCTACATAGTCAATACCAGGTCTTTGTGAAAATCCCTGAGCCACAAGTCGTGCTTTATATCTTACGACTTCACCTTTTTCATTTCGTTTTCGCACAAAAATACATCTGTATCCCAATGGTTTGACACCTTCAGGCGTTTGGGTTATAGATCCAAAAACTTCATATTTTTCAAGTGAAGTTAACTCTGGTTGAGCTGCGTCCTTCCATTTTGGCCAATCATTTCTCTGTCTACATTCATCGACAAATTTTGGTTCATGATCCTCATCTTATTGCATTATTTCAGTAGCGGCATTATAAGCCATAATGTTATCAACCACAACATCATTTTGGTTTCACCTTTTTTCAATCGAGGCATAACTTGTTGAGATTTCTTCATTTTCATTATTTTCAGATATCTCAACATTTTTTATTATATCATCATTTGTTATGTTTTGATGCTCTCCTTGAGCACTCACTTTCATATTGTGATCATTTTCTCCTTTTCTTCGAGAATTTTTATCCTTAGAACTAATTGGTTTACCACGTTTTAGACGTGGTCTAGACTCATTTGCATTAACAGTTTGTTCTATCGGAATATTAATTCGAACTGGAGAATTTACAGCTGGAACATCAGATTTAGTAACCCTTGAAAGGTTAGTAAATGCATCAGAAATTTGATTTGCAATATTTTACAAATAAATCATCTTTTGAACCTTTTGTTCATATTGATTTGTTCGAGGATCTAAATAAGATAGTGATACCGAGGATCTAAATAAGATAGTGATACTGCATTCCAATCTATTTCATTTTTCAATTTCTTATGTTTATCCCCTAATGTTGGGTATTCAGATTCATCAAAATGACAATCAGCAAATCTTGCTGTAAATAAATCTCCAGGCACAGGTTCCAAATATTTTATGATAGAAGGAGATTCACACCCAACCTATATTTCTAACCTTCTTTGGGGACCCTCTTTGTGTGTTGCGGTGGAGCAATTGAAACATACTGCACATCCAAAAATTTCAAGGTGAGAAATATTTGGCTCTTTTCCAAATGCTAACTGTAATGAAAATTGGTTGGTCTTATGCGCACAAGTGCTGCTGCATGCAAAATAGCATGCCCCCATATCGAAAAAGGAAGTTTTGTCCTCATTAGTAATGGTCTTTCTATCAAATGAAGACGTTTAATCAATGATTCTGTTAAATCATTTTGGGTATGAACATGAGCAACCGAATGTTCAACTGTTCAATGGACATACAATAATCATTAAAGGATTGAGATGTAAAGTCACCAACATTATTAAAACAAATTGTCTTTATAATATAATCTGGAAATTGTGCTCTTAACCTTATAATTTGAGCCAACATTCTCGCAAAAGCCATGCTGCGAGTTGATAATAAGCACAAATGTGACTATCTTGTAGATGCACCTATCAAGATCATATAATATTTATATGATCTACATGAAGGGTGAATTGATCCACATATATCACCATGTAAATACGTTCCAGAAATGTAGAAGATTCAATCCCAACCTTAGTTTCCAATGGTTTAATAATCAGTTTCCCTTGGAAACAAGCAACACGAGAATTCCTTCAATTGAAGAATTTTCTGATTCTTCAAAGTATGCCCATGTGAATTCTCAATAATTTTGCACATCATATTATAACTGGGATGGTTCAACCGGTCAAGCAAAATGATGAAATCATTATGATCAATAAACTTTTTATTTACCATGACATGTGATTCAACCACATCAATACTTATGTGGTACAACCCAGAAGTGCAGTTAATTTTTCATGCACAAATCTTTTTTCTCTTTTATTGTAGTAATATATAGGTATTCAACATTTTCTTGATTTGCATTCTTAATTTGATAGCCATTTTGGGGAATAGCCTTGAAACTTAGCAAGTTTCTTTGAGACTTACTATAATACAAAACATTATTAATGGTCAATATTATTCCTCCAAATAGTAATAATGATGCTCTCCCAGAGCCCTCAATTATTTTTGTACTATCGGTTATTGTATTAACATTGGCCCCTTTCGTAATTAAATGAGAGAAATATTTCTTTTCTCTTAATATAGTGTGAGTTGTAGCACTATCCAGGAGGCACATATCTCCAATTACTCATCTTGGATCCAATTGAAGACTGAGAAATTTTATTCATCTTCATAAGAGATAAGATAACTAGCAACATTGCAAGAGAACTTATGTCTTTATATTATTTTACTTTTAAAATAAAAATGACACAAAAAAATTAAAATAATGAAAAGCACACAAAACAACAACATATTGTATATCATAAAATAATATTAAACTTCAGTTACGATTTTTAAAGAAGTCTTCAACCTCCAAATGAGTAATATCATTAAGGTTATTCGAATCGTCATTCTTCAAAACCAAATTTGCTTCAATATTATCATTGTAATTTGCAAAGGTTTTTCCTCAACGGTATTTTCAAATGTCATGTATAATTCCACCCGAGCACTAGAACAAGATGTGCCACCTCTATTTGCCTTTCGTTTAAAGGATATTTCGATAAAGCCTGACAAAATTTTCAGGCGTCCGACATTCATTCTTCCAATGGTCTTTCATGTCACAACGATGACAGTTGCATCTTAAAGTATTATTTTGAGAACCCATATTGTTCTCTCTTTTATAATGACTCTACCACGATGATTATTATATCATTTTCTGTCATTGCCACGTTCACGCACATTATTACGACCCAAATTTTTATTTTATCTTCTTTTAGACTGCCACGTGCTTCCACCACATTTGCTTTCGGTTAAGGAGCAATTCGGGCTTCATGATTTTTCAATAAAAGGGTATTATGTTGCTCAGCCACAAAAGGCATGAGATTAAATCAGAATACTTTTTAAATCCCCTTTCACTGTATTGTTGTTGTAACACCAGATTTGAGGCATGAAAAGTAGTAACCGTCTTTTCCAACATATCCTCATCTATTATATTTTTTTCCCCATATAATTTTAGTTGGAAAGTTATTTTATAAACAACGGAATTATATTCACATACAGTTTTAAAGTCCTGTAATATTAGCAATACCATTGCTTTAATGTGGTCATACCTTTCCTTTAAACCAGTCCACAATTCAAGTAGATCTTTCACTGTCAAATATTCAGCCTTAATCCTTCATCCAAATGATAACGAAGAAAAATCATAGCCTTCACTTTGTCTTGACTCGATGCTGCATTTTCCTTAGTAATGATCGTACCAAGACCTTTAGCGTCTAGGTGAATTTCAGTATCGAGTACCCATGATAAATAATTATTGCCAGAAATATCAAGTACCACGAACTCCAATTTTGACAAATTTAATATGATGAAAAACTATTATAGAAATAGTCAAATTAGATTAAAATTATTAACTTTTAACTATTGAAAGTTGAGAATATCATATGTAGTATTCTTTTAATAAGATATTTTATTTTGATCAATTAATAAAATTTAAGACCATCTTATATTATTTAGATAACATATAAACTGAAAATATTCTAATGTATACTTGTGCTTAGAATATGAAAATAAAAATAGTTATATCACATAGCTTGAAGAGACTTCGTGTTGATAACGTGTTATAAAATAAAGTATTAAAAATTTAATAGTAAATGAATAGAGAGAAAGAATAGTAATATTTTCTTCGAATCTTTCAATTTTTCAATGCATTTGTATCTAAGTAAGTATATCCCTAATCCTTCAAAGTTATAAAATATATTTTGAAAGCCATAATTAAATCCCATAAACTCATACTCAAAATCTTTTAAAGTCATGAAGTGTGGATTTGGTACATGACATCCACACAACATTTATTTACAACGTAGACATTTTTTCTCCAGATTATTTCATTTTTCATGTTTTTATTATTTTGAAGTTATGACTTTAATTAATTTATTCTTATTAGCGATAATATAGATATTTTAAAAGAAAAATAGAGAAAAAGAAATTACAAAATAGCATATGAAATTATTTTTATTTATCCAACTATTTATTCTAAAATAATGAAATTAGTTATTCACAAATAATGAAATTAGTTATTCACATATAGGATAAATTAACTAATGTTACAAAATTTCATCTCATTTCATATAAACACCACTTATAATTAAGATTAACAGCACCTCATTTTCATATAAGCACCACTTATAATTTAAGAATAACAACACCTCCATAGTTTAAGCATTAAACTAATAAAAAATAGTAGATGGTTTAGTTTAGTTTATCTCCATTTTTTTAACCACTTTTTTCTAATTTTTATTACGTATTATTTCATAATATATCGTGTTATATTATATTGTGTTATTTTATATTATATCGTACTTTATTATTTTAATAAATATAATATTTGAATAGATTATATCGTTCTCCGTCGCTACATAATGTCACACATTCATAATTTAAATAATAATCTATAAGACAAGTAGGGTGCATGGTAGGTATATTATAAAAGGCTCGTATAAATGATGAAATATAATTATTAAAATAACAAATAAATATAAAATGAGAAGAAAATATAAACGTAACAACGCGATCACACCAAATCAGTTATTGCATAAAATGAGTCTTTTCATCATTACCTAACAATGAATTTAAATCATACGATACAATAAAATTTGAGTAATAATACAATATATTTAAATTAACAATATAATACGGGTAATAGGTGAAAGTATTAAACTGTAAACTTATAAAAACATAGATAGTTTAGTTTTCTTTTTTTCCAAAGTATTAAAATCTTTTTCTAATTGAACATAAAATTACATGTGATGAAATGCACAAGAATCAAGAATGAGTATATATACCTTGGATGATTATTGATCTATGGCTAGTTTTCAGTTAAGGGTCGGACATCTTAGGACCCATTTGTGAATAATGAGCTGGATCTGACAAATTTGCAGCACATACAATATGCCAAATCAAGAACAAGTAGTGTTAATAAATAAAAAAAGAAATTTTTAATATATATATATTTTTTTGTGATTTGAGTTGAGATTTAATGACCCAATAAGGAAAAATTGATGATTTTCAGATTTCCATGAAGAAAAGAAGAAGGAGGAGGAAAAAGGGAAGATAAGTTTTAATCATGGTTTTCTCTAAAGATAATATGACAGGTATTATTTTGGCTCTGCTTGCAAGTGTGTTCATAGGGTCAAGTTTTATTATTAAGAAGAAAGGCCTTAGAAGAGCTGCTGTTGTCTCTGGTGTTAGAGCTGGTATGTGGGGTTCTTTAAAGTTTACATCTTTTCATGTTCTTGTTACTTATTCTGTTGTATGAATTTGATTTTGAGTTTTTTTGGGGGGGGGGGGGGTTTTGTTTTGTAGGTGTTGGTGGGTATTCATATCTTTTGGAGCCCCTCTGGTGGATTGGAATGATCACAAGTAAGTTTTTCCCTTTTTTTGGAGCCCCTGTGGGTCTATCGTAAACAACCTTTCTGCTTCTCAAGGTAGGGAGGGGTAAGGTCTGCGTACCCAGTTCCCTCCCTAGACTGCACTTGTGAGATTGCGCTGCACATGTTTTTTCTGTTCTCTGCAGTCCTATATCCTTAATTACAGCACTTGGTTATGCATATCAATGTTTGATAAAGTGTTGCTGCTTGAAAGGACTGGTAGAAGTGTATATATGAATATAATTTGTTGATAGTTTGGTATGGGAAGTCAAGTTTAATGATTGATTAGTGTGTTAATTTTTTCAGTTTGGAGTTTACTGTTAATCAATTCTCTACCCTTTTGGTGCTACTGATTTGTTTCATGATTTTCTCAAGTAAGGTGTGGCCTAGGTCTAGTGTTTTCTTTCTTGATCATTGGCTGACTTTCCATAGAATTTTCTCGTCTTTTTTTCTTTTGCTTTTCATAGTGATAGTCGGAGAGATTGCAAATTTTGTGGCATATGCTTTTGCTCCGGCGGTTCTAGTCACCCCTCTGGGTGCATTGAGTATAATTGTCAGGTGTGTAATCCTGGTATTAGTATATATCATTGTTTATGATAAGAGTTGAGATATGGGTATGGTTGCATAACCGGTTTTATGGCCAAAAACTCTTGTAGTGCTGTATTGGCTCAGATTATTTTGAAGGAAAAGTTGCATCCGCTTGGAATTTTGGGTTGTGTGCTGTGCATTATTGGTTCTGTTGTTATAGTTGTCCATGCACCACAGGAGCATCCTATCTCTTCTGTCAAAGAAATTTGGTATATGGCAACTCAGAAAGGTGAGCTGTTTCCATCATGACCAAATCCTCTAGTTCCTTTGGGACCATCTACACTTTCTAACTTCATTTTCCTTTTCTATTCCAGCATTTTTGCTCTACATGGGATCGGTAATTGTCTTGGTTTTCATTCTTGTCTTCTACTTTGCTCCTCAATGTGGACACTCAAATGTTCTTGTTTTCACTGGAATCTGCTCATTGATGGGTTCTCTCTCGGTAAAACTTTGAGTCGAATTTTCTTGCCTTGTGGTCTATCATTTAAATGCTTAACTTCCAAAAATCTTATGTTCGTTAGTCAATAGCCATTTGTAATTGTTTGCATAGATGCATCCGAATTTATGTCCCTCGTGTTTATTGTGCAGGTTATGAGTGTTAAAGCCCTCGGTACTTCACTGAAGTTAACTGTTGAGGGAAAGAACCAGCTGATCTATCCGGAAACCTGGGCTTTTATGTTTATTGTGGCAGTTTGTGTTGTTACACAAATGAACTATCTCAATAAGGCGAGTAGCTGCTATTCTAACTGTTTTTGTAATGGAACACATTTTGTCTGCAAACTTACTCTTTAAATTGAACTGTTAATTCATCATTCAAGATTCTAAAAGTGCTCTAAAAAATTTCTGATTATTGGTGGTTGAATGGAGTAGTCCAGCGAAAGTGGAAGCCAAGAAGGTTGCTTATATGGAGTTTGTGTAGAGCAAAGACGAGGGAATAGCAAATGAGAGATATAAGGTGATGAAGAAGGAAGCAAAGTTAGCGATTGCAACAGCGAAAATTACAGATTTTAAATGCTTGTATAAAGAACTATTGGCTAATGGCTGGGATAAGAAATTGTATGGGCTTGTCAAGGCAAGAAAGAGAAGGTCTTGAGATCTGGACCAAGTGAAGTGCATTAAAGATGAGGAAGACAAAGTATTGGTGGAAGATGCACACAATAGACAGAAATGACAGGCATACTTCCATAAACTTTTGAATGAAGAGGTGGACATGAATATTATGTTGGGTGACTCTGAGAGGTCATTGATAATTTGAGTATTGTAGGGGTATGGACTTTTAGGATTATTCGTAAGATGAGTAGACAGATGTGACCAGACCAGGCGAGATTCTGGTGAAATTTTGGAATGGCAATGTCAAAAACAGGAATGGACTAACTGGGTCGTTTAACGTTATTTTTAGGACATAAGAAATTCTTGGAGAATGCAGGTGGAGTACAATGGTCCCATTGTACAAGAATAAGGGTGATATTTAGAATGCAACAATTTTAGAGGTATCAAGCTAATTAGCTATACATGAAAGTTTGGGAGAGGTTGGATATGAGGGTGAGGAAGGGTGCCCATTACCGAGAGCCTATTTGGATTCATGTCAGAGAATTTAACCACATAAGTCATTCATCTCGTAAGGAGATCGGTGGATCAGAGAGGAAGAGGGACTTACATATGGTGTTTATTGACCTAGAAAGAGCATATGACAAAGTCCTTAGAGGGGGTTCTATGGAGATGTTTGGTGGTTAGAGGTGTTCCCCTAGCTTATATTAGGGATATTAAGGACATGTCCGATGGAGCTAACACTTGGGTGAGGACACAAGGAGGAGACTGGGAGCACTTGCAAGTCGTGATAGGGTTGCACCAGGAATCATCTCTTAGCCCATTTTTATTTCCTTGGTGATGGATGAAAAAACTGATGTAACATATCCAAACAGAGATGCCATAGTGTATGTTATTTGTAAAGGACATAATATTGACTGAACATAGGTAGAGTTAATGATAGGCTGGAGGTTTGGACACAAACTCGAGAGTCTAAAGAATTCATGGTGAGTAGAACTACAACATAGTACTTGGACTCTTGGAGTGCAAATTCAATAACGTAACTCACGAGGCAGATGTGAAAGTGAAGACTGATACACAAGTCATCTCCAAGAGAAGAAGTTTCAAGTATCGTAGGTCTATATTCGAGTATGGGGAGATTGTAGATGATGTTACGTATCACATTGGAGCAGGTGGGTGAACTTGGGCTTGCATCTAGTGTCTTGTGTGGTAAGAATGTGTCATCAAGACTTAAAGGTAGTTTTATAAATTGGTTTGTAACGATCACGAATCACACGTTCTTGTAGATGAAAATAACGAAAATGAGGATTTTGAGAGGAATGTGTAGCCATAATAGGAGGGATTAGGAATGAAGATATACGGGACAAGGTGGAGTGGCCTCTGTGGTGGACAAGATAAGGGAAGCAAGACTGAGATGGTTCAAATTGTGAGGAGGAGATGCACAAATGTCCCAGTGAGGAGGTGCGAGAAGTTGGCTAGAGCGAGGGAAACATTCTATACAAGAAGTATATCAAAAAGTAGTTTACCTACAGGAAAATGTGATTCTCTACAAAAAAAAAATACGCTTAGCTATACTAACAGGAACCTCATGGGTACTCCACAAGTAAATAAAAAACAGAAGGCGCGCTGCTCTAATCTGTACAAAGTTGTATTCTGAGCTGTCAAAAGCTCTCGTTTATTATGTTGTTATTTATCAGTAGACTATTTATTGGATCAGAGAAGTACAAGGAAGTGAGGAACTTTAATTTCCTATGTGCAAGTTATGAGAGATAGGCTTTCTCAAGAAGTTTGTGCTTTCCAATTATTGCTAATGATGAATAGAAACAAATATTACTACACCCTCTGTTTCAAAAGAATGACTTCCTTTCCTTTTTAGTCTGTTCAAAAAGAATGTTCTCTTTCTTTTTTTGGTAACAATTTTCCACGTGGCATGTTTAAGGCCACAAGATTAAAGGAAAATTTTGTACATTTGGCATAACTTTAATTTAGGACCACATGATCAAAAGTCTTTTTATTTTGTTAAACTCCGTACCAAGTCAAACTAGACCATTGTCTGTGAAACGGAGGGAGTACTATTTTGACCAGAAAAGATCATGTGTGTGAGCTTTTTCTTCTTCGTTACTTCCAGATACGATCAATGAACATAGAACTTCCCTCAAACAATGCCAAAACCATTTCATGCAACTGAATTTTTCTAATGTAAGGTGCAATTGATGAGTTGATTTTTATCAAATGAAACCATTTATCATGATAGTAATTTATATGTCTCTGTTGATAATCCTAATTCTGTCCTTATAGTTGTATTATACTGAATGATATCGACAAAGTACATTAATAATGAAGAAGTGGCAGAAGAGTTGCGCGATGAAGACTCTAAAAATGCCTAGTTTTGTTCTGCGTATATTGCAGCAGTTTAAAACTTTAAGATGAGTTGCTTAATTGCTTGGGGGGTAGTCCATGTTTATGGAAGTATCAAGAGTCTTTAGTTTCTTAATAGCTTTAGCTTCAAAGGGTGTCTTTGATTTCTTAATAGATTTTACTTTAAAGTATCTAAAATGTTAATTTCAAAATTAAATTGCTGACTGGAATATTGGTAATCCAATAACTTTTGCAAGTTTAGCAGGTCAGATAAGATATTTTTCTTTTTCTTTCTTTTGACTGACTGATTGAAGAGTTTCAAATTAGCTTGTAGATGCTATTGATTTTATGTAACTTTTTTCTTATTACAGAAGTCATATTATATGTTTTCTTTCTTTGTCAATCTTGAGAAGCTGCTTCACCTTTCAGATATACTCTAATTCTTGATCATGGATTTCTTCAGTGTCCTATTTTGTAGTGTATATTGCAGCTCGATCTTGTTGAGTTCCAAGAAGACTTTGTGCTTGTTTGGGTAGTTTATGCAGCCTTGTCTTGAAAATTTAGTAGTTATTCTTGAATTTCTTTCCTTTGGGGTATCAATCTTAAATGATGTGATAGCACCGTCCTTTATTAATCCTGATTCCCATTTTATAGTAATGAGATGTATAGAGCAGACTATTTTGCCTTTACCTTCGTCGAGCAATATTTAGCTGATATCATGAAAAAGCTGATCAATCATTTCTCTGCTTTAACACCTTTTTTTCTTTTTTGCTTTCCATGTTTCAGGCCCTCGATACCTTCAACACTGCCGTTGTCTCTCCTATATACTATGTTATGTTCACAACACTAACAATCGTTGCCAGTGTCATCATGTTTAAGGTGTTGTATCTACCTTTTTCCTTCTTGTTGCTTCATTTTTCGTGCTCGTTTATAGAGAATGATGAATACATTAGAGTTCATCCGCTTCTTGGAAATATATCCTAAACTTTACGCCTTAGAATGCCATGTACAAATACACAATTGCATGACTTAGAAATACTACATTATGTGGAACAGGAAAAACATGATTATTTGTCCAAAACTTTGAAGCCATGCTTATCGATCTATTTATACTAATACATGTAGGACTGGGATGGACAAAACATTGGGAGCATTACATCAGAAATATGCGGATTCATCGTTGTGCTCTCTGGAACCATCTTGTTGCATGTAACCAAAGATGTGGAAAGAAGTTCATCCTTCAGAGGTGCACTTTTCATCATCCTAATGTTTATAAAAAACTGATCTTCTTTTCTCTCTATCCTTAGCATTACTACCAAAAAATGCAGGTAATTACACACCTTCATCCCCTTCGTTATCAACACGACTATGTAATTCAAACGGGGAATCACATAAGCATGAAGAAGAACATGAATCGTACTCTGAGGAAGCCGATTCTAGAAGACAGGATCTCCAGGTTTAACATGATTACTTTTAGAGAAGACCAAGACTCTTTTCTTATTATGTTCCACAAGGAACCATGATTCGCGGTTAGAAATGTGAAGCAGGCAACCAATAATCCATCTGAAACCTTCAAAGCTGGTGCAAGCCTGCGACGCCTCAGTTTCGTTTTCTATTGCATCTGATTTTTAGCAGCAAGCTAAAGATTCCACATGATGTTAAAGAAAGAGTTGATGGGAGTTGGAGATAATCAAAAGTTGTCATGGACTGAAGCTATACTGTTTGTTTATTTAGTTATAGGAGTTTCAAATATTGGTTTGTTGTACATCATTAAGATTATAGAAGCAAAGTTGAATGATGAGAGCTTAAATAAGAGTTCTCTGTGCAAAACAAGTGATTTCTAGTAGTTTTGCAGTGATTAGAAGTGATATAATTCATTGTATATGTAGTAATATTTGATGCATTGGGTAGTCTTTGTTTATGTTTCATTCTTTTTAGTGTACTACTAAATCACAAGATGTTTGATTCACTACAATAACACTAATTTTTTTTTTGTTTTATGTCAAGTGATTTTTCACTTACTTCCCATGTAAAAAGAAAATAAAATTGCACGGTCAGTATATGTAAGTTAAATTCATCATCATATTTAAAATAACCACATTGTCCTGATCATTTAACTAATGTATCAAACTTTTTCTATTACAGTATTTATATCTTTTGTCTTTTAAACTTCAATCAGTTATATAATCAGTCATCCTATCTAAAAAGGATGATTTTTTTTTAGTAAATTACATAGATTTAAAATATGTAATTTTTAATACAAAGTTTATATGAAGTATTTTGGAATAAATGCATGTTTTCAAATCTAGCATATAAAAATGATGTTAAGAAAGATAAAGATCAAGTTGAATAGCTGAAGGTCACCTTGTTATTTTCAGTCAATTATATATTTACATTCAATGTGTCACACAATATGTAAAGACTATCTCAAGCCATACGCCTTAATTCAAAACAAAAAAACTAAGAAGAAAATTTCTACTTTGCTTTCTCTCCACCTCGAGATACACATGTTTAAGTATTTGACCTTGTCTTTGATACTAAAATCAACTTTTAACTAAAGAATGAGAGTTATGATACACATGTGACCTTGTCTTTGTTACTAAAATGAACTTTTAACTAAAGAATGAGAGTTATGATACTCATGTTTAAGTATTTGACCTTATCGTTACTAAAATCAACTTTTAACTAAAGAATGAGAGTTATGATACACATGTGACCTTGTCTTTGTTACTAAAATCAACTTTTAACTAAAGAATGAGAGTTATGATACACATATTTAAGTATTTGACCTTGTCTTTATTACTGAATGAAAGTTATGATATGCACCTGTTGCATCTTTCAACATGATCTTAGGTCCATTTCAACGAAAATTAAAAAAATGAAGGTCGATCAGTTTTTAAATTTTTCAGAGTGAATTCACATATCGATTTCTTTTAATTTACTTATCTTGATATAAAAGATAAGTAACATTACTACTTGTATTATATGTATGTTTACAAGTGATGAAAGGGAAGATAAAGATTCAAATGAAAGCCACAACACATTCATTTTGTTTGAATGTCACAAAAAAAAAATCTTTGTTTAGCTCTCTTAACACACTCCACACAAACTTGACAGAAACAAGAATTGACCTGCTGATGGAAGACAGTGCAGGAGTCAAGACATGGCATGTTCTTCATAGGCTAACAAATAAACTCAGTGCAATCGATTCCTAGTGGTGGGGCCGGCCCGTCTTGGGAGGATAGTGTGTATGCAGACCTTACCACTACATTGAAGGTAGAGATGTTATTTTTGATAGATCCTTGGCTCAAAGAACGATATAAAAGAAGGCAGTAGCAACAAGTAGAAGAAACAAAAAGATAATACTGTAATTGATAATAATAATAATAAGGTACTTTTAGTCATTAAACATCTTATATAAATTGGTGTATATAAGGAGGTTGAATAGATTAAATGGTAAACATGTGCTCGAATCGTAGAATAGAAAAAGCAAATTGACAGTGCAAATGGTAACCTATTTCTGCACTAAAATGATCAAAAGTACTAATTAAGTTGGCAGAGAAGAAATCAAGAAGTGTTTGTTATGTGTGTTGGGCTTTGTGGAGGCTTGTGAGCCGGCCCGACCCATTACTGAAACCCTAGGTTAACCATTTGGTTTTCTTATAAATATGATCCTTGTATTTGTAATTCTCAAGCAGCACAAGTGAAATAAAATCCTCCTGTTACAGTCGTGGAGTAGGGAAACCGAACCACGTTAAATTCTTGTGTGTCCCGTTTGCGTTCCGTTTCTCTTTTCTCTAGATTATTTGTGTGTGTTGTGTGTTTAATTCCCAACAATTGGTATCAGAGCGAGTTTTCAACA
Organism: Solanum chilense; assembly: GCA_032847665.1. Classification (NCBI taxonomy): domain Eukaryota; kingdom Viridiplantae; phylum Streptophyta; class Magnoliopsida; order Solanales; family Solanaceae; genus Solanum; species Solanum chilense. Next base: position 50,324,894 of record CM064973.1, read on the forward strand.
ACACTGTAACACAAACTTTGAGAAATTGTCACCTAGGGTTCTTGTGTGAAGAACTGTGTGCAAGGAGTGTGCCGCCGCCGTTCGCAAGCTACAGCCGTGCAAGACGCCGAGGATATGGAACCGCCATTCGCGAGCAGCAGCCGCCGCGAACCAGGCAGCCCAGATCGAAGGAGATCTGCCGCAGATCGTAACCCAGCGAGGGAGAAAGCCGCGCAGCAGTAGCGAGGCAGAGAACGCCGCGCAGCAGTAGCGAGGCAGAGAACGCCGCTGCCGTCCAGTGGCCGCCGCGTCGAGGAGCCTCAGATCCAGCCGCAAGCGTCCAGATCGTGAGCATCGTCCAAATCGCCGCCCGCTGTCAGAAAACGCCGTTAAGGGAATTGCCGAAGATCTGAAATTAGTTGTACCGAGTATCTCATTTAGTCCTTTGAGATGGCAGAAGATGGGAAGTTCCGAATTGAGAAGTTCGATGGTACAGATTTCAGTTGGTGGAAGATGCAGATTGAAGATTTGCTGGTTTAGAAAGATTTGGACGTAGTGTTGGGTGACAATTAAGGAAAATTGTCTGATGCAGAGTGGGCAGGTTTGGATCGGAAAGCTATGTCAGTTATCCGACTCTCGTTGACCAAGAATGTTGCTTTCAACATTCTTAAGGAGAAGACAGCGAAAGGCATCTTGGAAGCCTTGTCTAACATGTACGAGAAGCCATCTGCAGCAAACAAAATTTTTCTGATTAGAGAGTTGGTGAACACAAAGATGAAGGAAGGCAGTTCAGTTACCGAGCACATCAACTCATTGAATTCGATCTTAGCCAGACTTTTGTCAGTTGGCATTAAGTTCGATGATGAAGTTCAAGCTTTACTACTGTTATCATCATTGCCTGACAGTTGGTCCGGAACGGTTACAGCAGTTGCCAGTTCAGTGGGACCTAATGGATTCACCTTTGAGAAGATTCGTGATCTCGTTCTTGGCGAGGATGTCAGAAGAAGGAGTTCTGGAGAATCATCAGGTGATATGCTAAACGTCGTCAGAGGCAGAGGAAATAACAGAGGTAGTGGGAGCAGGAACCGAAGAATGAGTCAGTCGAAGGCTCGGGATGGCTCAGGTGTAACATGTTGGAACTGCAAGGAGGTGGGGCATTTCAGGAATCAATGCCAGAAAGACAAACAAGTCAACATTGCAAAAGACAGCGCCGACGAGGATTTGTTTATCTGTTGTGCGGAGAGCAATGTGGATTCCTGGGTCATGGATTCTGGTGCTTCTTTTCACGCTACCCACAGCAGTGAAGCACTGCAGAATCTGGTTATTGGAGACTTTGGAAAGGTAAGGCTTGCAGACGATAGAGCTCTTGATGTTACGGGCATGGGTGACATGGTGCTGAAGACGCCAGTCGGTTTCTGGACCTTGAAGGATGTCAGAGTTGTTCCAAGCTTGACGAAAAGTTTGATTTCTGTTAGGCAGTTGGATGAACAGGGACATCATGTGAAGTTCGGAAATGGGCAGTGGAAGGTCGTGAGGGGCAATCTTGTCATGGCTCGTGGAACAAAAAGAGGATCGTTGTATATTGTCGGATTACCGTCTGAGGGAGTGACCGTCCCAGTTCAGAAGAAAAACAAAGTCCGGTTCACAGAATCTCGTGGGCAGAAGAAGGTTGTCTTTGCAAGAAAGAAACCCAGAGCCACAGGTCAGATTCAGGATGAACGAGCAAGGAAAGGTTCAGGAAGACCAGTCAGAGGCGTTTGTGGCAGTGGGAGCACCGGCCGTGCTTCAGCCAAGGCTCCTAGAAGACAGTGGGTCAAGAGAACCAGTATTCCAGCTGTTGATACGTCTCCAGAAAATATCTTGCTGAGTATGGAGAGTGTTTGTTCTCAGGGAGTTCTAGGATCCGGCAGTTCGTGTCTCAAGTGGGAGCCGGTAGGGACCGAGGACGAGTCAAGGGCAGTTTCAGCCGTGACTGATGTGTTGAAGCTTCGGGGAGCTTCAATGGGCCTTTCAGTTGACTGATGAGAAGGCCGCTGTAGCAGGAGAGAGTTGAAAAAGATTACTAGACATACAAGTGTTCTAAGTGGATGACAGTTGAAATTCTTCAAGCCTCCAAGTGGGAGATTGTTGGGCTTTGTGGAGGCTTGTGAGCCGGCCCGACCCATTACTGAAACCCTAGGTTAACCATTTGGTTTTCTTATAAATATGATCCTTGTATTTGTAATTCTCAAGCAGCACAAGTGAAATAAAATCCTCCTGTTACAGTCGTGGAGTAGGGAAACCGAACCACGTTAAATTCTTGTGTGTCCCGTTTGCGTTCCGTTTCTCTTTTCTCTAGATTATTTGTGTGTGTTGTGTGTTTAATTCCCAACAGTGTGTCTATTCAATAAGTTTGATAAAGTAAGCAAATACATGTAGTATGCAGATTTAGTTGTTGCTTTGGAGTAATCAATTCCAGGAACGTCACACAGTCATGTACAGTCAATGTGTCACACAATGTGTAAAGACGATCTCAAGCCGTTTTAAAGTTGGAAACTTATCAATAGTTCACATTCTCAAGTCAACTCACAAAATAAGTCTTTGTTTTGTCTTTCTTAACAACCCTGCACACACACACACACAATGGCCTGAGCTTATTTGTGTTCCCACATCTCAGGGAATTAATTAATTCGTATCCAGGGAATATTGTAAGTGAACAAAATAAAAAAACATGAATATGTCAAATTCTTCAAGCTGGAATATTAATAGTTCAGGGAATCTGTTCAATATTTGTTAATTAGTTTTCCTGATTCACCTTTCTTCAGTTTTGGAACTGGAAAGTGATAAATTAAGTAGAAAGTTGTTATGTCGAAAATTGGGGGTATGAACAAAGTCTCGCGTTAGAAGTTGGTACGAGAAAGAAGAAATGCATGAAGTGAAGTGATACTCTTATTTAAAATGAGCATTCTCAATGCTATGCCCTCAAGCGTACTCAAATCCTCATGCTCTTTAGCATGAACTTTTAAGAACCCTCAGGAGTGGTTATGAATTGGAAAGTGTTTAGAGGCAGTGTTGGATACTAGATTTTCTGAATGTGGAGCTACTGCATTGGGAAATGAAGTATCACAACTACGGCTTGAGTCGCAAACCAATCATTCAGTGCGTTATGTTCATTGCTGCCTTGAGAAAAGCAATGTTAGATGCTGGAACACACAAGATTCCAGTCCTCATTTTAATGTGGAGCTACTGATAACTGCAGCAGCTTGATGACGAAATCTCGACTCATCAAAATCAGCTAATCATAGCTCGACAGATCAAGGAGGATACATTTTGGTGAAAATGCACAGCAAATCTACTTCCGAAGTCTGTTTGGAGAGGTGTTTCTGTTTGTTTTCTACTTTTCATTAGCTGAATTTTTATCTTGACCCCCAAACTTTGAAATTATGAAGCGGATTGCTAATTAATTAATCTGAATAACAATTGATGTTAGAGAGGTTATTTCCAATGTAAAAGAAGGTATAAAAAACAACAAGATAATACAGTAATCGAGGCTAAAGAAACAACAGGTAGTAATAAAAAATGTAAGATGAAAAAAGTTGCTGCAGGGTCGGGTGTGTTTGATACTAGATTTTCCGAGTTTTGGATTGGAAGATTCCCATTTCTGAGATCATAGTCTCTTTCTCATGATACGTCGGTTGTGTTTCAATGGAAAAAATTAAAATAGCACAGACTACAGCAACTTAATTGAAGTCAAGTGTTCTTTGATATCATGTGACGAAGAGTTGAGAGAAATACAATGTTTTTAGTGACGGAACATATCTACGTGCCATAGACAAATGAAAATAAAATCTTTATTCATAGGATAAGAAACACTTCATGGAAACATTACAAACTATGAAAGATAAAAAGGCTTTTATCTGCATCCCCAGCAATTCGGAACTTGGAAGTCTTTGAATCCTGAAATTTTCAAAAATGAAGAGTGAAAGTTAAGAGCTTTGAGGATGAAGGAGGTCGATAATTTCATCGATATACAAAAAATAATCTTCTGAAAGATAATGATCAAGTGGAATACCTGGAGGTAACTACTCACTAATATCTTTTCTTGTGCTTTTTCATTCTCGTAGTAATTATGTGTTCCAATTTTACATCCATCCTGGAAAACCATGCTGGATATTGAGTTGACCACATTATGTATATTACGGACAATCCAATAACAAGTCCACAACCGTAACCCATGAGAACCCCTTGCCAACTGATCATTGGTGAGTCTTCTTCTTCTTGTTGTTGATCTAGCTCAGCTGGAGTTGTCACTTGATCATCACCGCCACAATGTTTTGAGAGTGGAAATCCGCGTAACCCATCATTCCCTTGCTATGAACTGTTCACGAACGAATCAAATTGTTTTCCTTTGGGGATGCATCCAACAAGATGATTGTGAGAGAGATTTAAGACTTCAAGAAATGTGAGGGATGCAAGCTGCTGCGGAATTTCTCTGCTGATTTTATTAGATGAGAGATCCAATGATTCGAGTACTGATAAATTTTGCAATGATGCCGGTATATGACCTTCCAAGACATTATGAGATAAATTCAACGTACGAAGTCCAACAAGATCTCCAATAATGCTTGGAATATGACCTTCAAATCTGTTCTTTGAGAGATTGATAATCATGTTAGAATCCAAAATTCTAACAGAATCATAATCTTGTCCCTTTGTTGTAATTGTCATCAAATAATCGTAATAAATATCATATTGATCAGAAATATACTCTGGGAATCTTGTATTCTCATCAATTTTCTTCATGGTTTGCAAATTCCCCAAAAGACCTTGTGGTAAATTCCCACTAAATCCATTAGATGATAGATCAAGAATTTGAAGACGCGTAAACAAGTTTGTATTCCCTGAAGATTTGATGGGACCATGCAACTTATTTGATCTCAAGCTTAAGATCTTCAATTGAGATAGGTATCCCAACAAGTTTGGAAATGTGTCATTCAACTGATTGTTACCTAGATCAAGTAGTGTCAAATACTCGCAATTGATCAAAGATCGTGGGACTTTCCCCGTTAGCTTATTCCCGCGGAAACTAATGGCCTTTAAAGAGTTTCCAACACTAAAAGTTGTATTGATTGTCCCACTAAGTCTGTTGTTGCTCAAATCCAAATAAAAAAGGTATTCATTCATCTCAACCACACATTGTGGGATTGTTCCCTCCAAATTGTTACTTCCCAAGTCTAACGATATCAATTTTCAGATTGCAGATAGATGATGAAATATATCAACTGATATTATTGTGTGAAAGGAGAAGGAATTGTAGGCTCTCCTGGTTTAGGAGTGAATTTGGAATAGGACCTTTCAGCTTATTTTGTTTTAGAGTAACGGTAATTAATGTTTTGGACTTGAACTCTTGAATTTTTCCACTGAAAGTGTTATTGCTCAAGTCTAACATTGTCAGTGAAGGAAGGGAGAATATCCAGGAAGGTATACTCCCATTCAAGTGGTTTGATGACAAGTAGAGCCATTCTAGGTTTTGAAGTCCGCTTACGTTGGATGGAATTGGACCAGTTAGGGAATTGGATGATAAATCTAGCCATTCAAGTTGGGTGTTAAAGGATAAGAACTCAAGTCCGCCATCAAACTTGTTATTTACAAGTGATAACCTCTTGAGCTTTTCAAATATCGTGAAATGGGAAATTCGTCCTTCAAGATAGTTATTACCAAGGTCCAAAAACACTATGTTGGTGAGATTCCATAGAGGTTTAGGAATAGGCCCTGACAGATTACAACGACCCATGTACAACTCATGAAGTGAAGTTAGATGGCTGAATGATTCAGGTATCCTATCAGCAATATTCACACTATGGACGTATAACTTCATGAGTGATGCACTGCTATTCCATTTGGTTGTGGGAAACCTAACCGTGAGCTGGGGATTGACTGATAAATGAAGGGATTGTAAGTTGGAAACGTGAAAAACTCTTTCGGGCAATATCCCATGTAACTCTGTGCCTGAAAGTTGTAGAGTTGTTAAATGAGAAGAGAAATTTGAATGAATAGTGGAAGAGATGTTTACAGATTCAACGTTGAGCTCTCTTAATTGGGTCAAGTTCTTAAGGAGCAGTTCAAAATTGTGAGGTACAAGACTAAGCCCATATTGATCACATATACGAAGAACGTGTAGTTTAGAAAGATGACAAATTTCAGAAGGAATTAGACCTGAATGCGACAAAATCGAGATGCGTCAAATTTGAAAACTCACAAAATTTAGGTGAAATGAGTGATCCAGTGAAATTATTAAAAGACAAATCAAGCCTTTTTAGATTGTAGAGTTGAAAGAGGCTACTATTGGAATGAAACTTGCCTTGAAGTTGGCTGCAACGGAGGTCAAGCGTAATCACTTGTCCTGTCGTCTCGTGACAATGAACGTCATCCCATGAGCAGCAACTTGTGCTTTTGTTCCAAGAAAGAGTTCTTGGATATGACTGAATCTCTACGCCTGTACTTGTGTCATAACAATAATCAGAATTATTAGGATTAATGGTAAACATGTTCTTGAATTGTATGAGAGCAAGAGCTTGATCTTCGGGGCACAAATGAGGCAAGGATGAGGATAAAGCAAGTTGACAGAGAAAGGCATATAGCATAAGGAATACAAGTTTTACACAATCCATTTTTGCACTAAAATGATCAAAACTTGTTACGTTGATAGAGAAGATATCAAGAGATGTTTGCTTTGTGTGTCTATTCAATAATTTAGATGAGGTATATATAGCACAAATTAAGCAAAGAAAAATTTACTACTAGCTACCTCACATAGTGCGCCACCTCGAGCTAATTTTCCACAAGAATCGACCTGCTGATGGAAGACGGAGCAGGAGTCCAGTTTGGTCTAACAATGTCCGCGTTATCAATAGCTTGGTCCAATAATGTAACCATCCAAATATGTCACCATCCAAAGACTACATAATTTAAATTTTTCTTAGTTTGTGTATAGAATGGGGAAAAAACCTTTAAAGTTGAAAATTCAATAAGTTTGATTAATCAGAAAAGACAGCTATCATAGTAAGCAAAATATTTGGTTCATAAACCTTTAAAGTTGAAAATTCAATAAGTTTGTACGAAGCATCCTGCATTAATTCACACATAACAGTGATGCTCAGGTCGACTTGTCTTCTAATATAATTCAATTGGTACCGTCTACCTTCCACCAATAGAGAGATCGGATAACTCTTTCATCCGAGACTCATATGGGAAGAGTTCTTCCAATGTCATTGTTTTATTTTAAAAAATACTATTTATTGTTTGTGTTTAAAATGGGAGAAAATGACTATGTTTCGAAAAATCAATTAATCTTATTATTTAAGAAAAATCAACTTTCCAAATCACGGAGTCGCCACTTGATTTTTGATAAAATCAAGAAAAAATTTCAAAAGATTTTAAAAACAGATTAAAAATCGATTGAAAAAGGTTCGAAGTTCAGTGTACATCCCGAGAAGGTGTTAGGCACTCGAAATGTCCGCTAACTTACGGTTGACCGGCGATTTGACTGAATGACTTTTTAAAATTTAATTTTTACTTAAGTAAAGAGAAAATTCTTTTAATATTTTTTATTTCATTTTTTTTATTACTAAAGGGAGATATTTAGAGGGAATTAATTTAAGGAAAACTAAATGGTGATAAAAGTAAATAAAATAAAATAAGTAAATAAAATAGTAAAATTTAAAATAATGAAAAATGGCTACCCTTTAGGAGATTATTAAAATTCTACCAAAATATTGAATAATTCAAACAAATAAATAAAAGAGAAGAAAATATTTGAAGTTGGGCTTGATTGTCCAAATTCTTTCATTTGGGCTTTGACCCACCTGTCCTAAACTAATTCTTATAATTGAGCCTTCTTCAAAACCTGCAGAAACAAATGGCCTTTGGGCCTGTTAATAAAAAAGAGCTGAAGGGCCCTGGCCCAATTCCCTGAAAAGAGACATAAAGTATACAAACGATGTATACTGCTGCTCAAATCTGCAAATTTGATTTTCCAACAACACATTTGCTGATTCTTTCGACTTGTAAACCTGTTTGAAGGGGTCTACGACTCGAGGAGGATGCTTTGAGCCTTCATGGCCCAGCGAGGAATGCGAGAACGGAATCCAAAGTAGACTCGAGTCGATGTCACACAAGAAAACAAAACAAAAAAAAAATTAGCAAGTTCATATAAAAAAAAGAAAGAAAGAGAAAAAAAATATTCACCTCCCTCGGGGCAGCGAGCCGGAGACGAAACGAGCAGGGGAGGCAGCGAACACCCAAATTTTTTACGTTTAAATTCGGACACCTACATATATCTTATATGTGTGTATTTGTGCTATCAATATTCTTCTCTTTTCTTTTTCTCTCCTCTTATCTCTCTTCTTTTTATCTCTTCTTTTCTCTCTTTCCAATTTTCTCTCTTTTCTCTTTTTCTCTCCTTTTCCTTTTTCTTCCTTTTTCTTTTTCTTTTTCTTCCCTCCTTTCCATGAAGATGATGAGGGTATTTAAAAGCCAAAATTATGCCAAAAGAGGGGGAAGGTTGTTTAAAAATTTGAATTTTGAATTTTGAATTTTAAAAGGGGTAAGGTTGGAGGGAAAGGGGAAAAAGGGAATTGGGTTGGGAAGAGAGTGAAATAGAGAAAAAATGGGCCTGAGCCGGGTGGATTTTGAGTTGGGCTGGCTGGAATTGAAGTGGGCTGCTGAAGGGAATACACTGGAATGCTGGGCCTTCTGATAATGGACCTGAATTATTTAATAGGAGATTGGGCTGAAGGGTTGAGCCATTAGGTGGGTTGGAATGGAAATGGGCTGGGAATTAAAGTGGGCTGGGAAATTAAATAAAAGGGAATGTGTTAATTTAATAAATAGCCAAATAGAGTTAAGATGATAAATTTGGCTAAACCTTAAATAAAACGAATTTGTATTAATTAATTAACGAGCTTCTTATTTAGTAATATAATTTTTTAAATTGTAAAATAGTGATTCAAAATATAACCATAATTTAAGCTAAATTAGTTAAATAGAATATTTACTAAAATTTAAAATATTTTGAGAAATAATCGCAAAATATACCAACTATATTATTTTAAATTGTTTGGAAATTTAAGAAGCTCGAGAACTAATTTATACTGGGGAGGGTCGAAATTGGGTGTCAACAGCTGTCCCTCATTTTACTTGAGTTGATACAAGCAATTCGAGGAAAATGAAATTGACCAAACCAATTTTGACCAACCCCATTCATCTTTAAGGGAAGTATTTGGCAAAGGGTTTAGGAATTATGGCCGAACCCTTGAAACGGGTTTCCTACATATCTCAGGCTATATGAGAATTCAGGCCACTTGTAGTTCGATAAGCTTGATTTAACGCACGATTTTTTTTGTAATAAATCAAAAGCCACATCGATACCGAATTATGAAGGTATCGAAATGCTCGAGAATAAAATTCGAGAGCGAATGTTGGAATACAACCGAGTTTTCAACATTGAATCCGCCTACTTATCCTTAAGCCTTCAGGAATCAGGCTGTGTGTAGTTCGACTCGATCGGTTGAAAAGGAAATCTATTATGCTAGATAACCTTTGGTTTTGGATAAATGACAAGTTAAACGAGTATGAAAAGGAGGCATGTAACCTCTTAGCCATGAATGTGGCGCGCTTCACACCCATAATTAAGAGCTTACACTGACATAATTTTCAAAGCTCCTGGCGCATTGTCACTCAAATTGGAAACTTGCTTCTGACATATACCGAAATTTTCGGATGCGAGACTGAAACTGACAAAACTAAAGAAGAAGAAAAAAACCCAAATGCCTTTTGATAGGGGTGTGGTTTGATTGTGGTGGAAGTCGCTCCTCTGCTCGCGTCCTATGAGTTTGACATTCCTCTTTGGACTATGTCCCAGTTCGCTGCTAAGAAAAAGTTCCACGTTGTGCTGCATCCTTGTTGATGTCGTCCGCACCTGTGGTTTGGTTTGAGAATTCATCCTCTTGGATGCTCTCGACAAAGATTGAGATAAAAACTTGTCAGCTTAAAAAATGCAATCAGGATGGGAGATAGTGTCTTTTTACCATGTCGACACTTCATTGTTCTCCTCAATATTTGACGTCGACTCGATCGGTCTGACGTACAGCAAATAAAGCTTATGTCTGGCATTTGCAATATAATGTTCAATGCACTCTTCATTTGACGTTAAAATAAATAAATGATGATATGATGCTGGTGCTTCTTTTGACGTCGTCTTTGATGCTCTTCTTGATATTTACTTTTATATATAAAAAAATTAAAAAAAAATAAATAAAAAATGCAGCTGAGGCCAATGGATAAATATCCTTCTTGGGATACACGATTTCCCTTTCTTTATCCGTGTATGTCTTCTTGCGGGGCATGAATATCTTCCCGCGATACCTAAATTCCTGCGAGGTATGAAGTCTTCTCGCAATGCACAACTTTCGGCGAGGCATGACATCTTCTTGCGATGTATAAATTTTGACGAGGCATGAAATCTTTTCGTCGTGCATGATTATTGACTCGCGATGCATGATTTCCGCGAGGTATAAAGTCTTCTCGCGATGTATAAATTTTGACGAGGCATGAAATCTTCTCGTCATGCATAATTATTGACTCGCGATACATGATTTCCATGATGCATGATTTTCCGCGATGCATGATTTCTGCGAGGTATAAGGTCTTCTCGCGATGTATAAATTTTGACGAGGCATGAAATCTTCTCGTCGTGCATAATAATTGACTCGCAATGCATGATTTCCGCGATGCATGATTTTCCGCGATACATGATTTCTGCGAGGTATACAGTCTTCTCGCGATGTATAAATTTTGACGAGGCATGAAATCTTCTCGTCATGCATAATTATTGACTCGCGATGCATGATTTTCCGCGATGCATGATTTCTGCGAGGTATAAGGTCTTCTCGCGATGTATAAATTTTGACGAGGCATAAATCCTTCTCGTCATGCATAATAATTGACTCGCGATGCATGATTTCCGCGATGCATGATTTCTGCGAGGTATAAAGTCTTCTGGCGATGTATAAATTTTGACGAGGCATGAAATCTTCTCGTCGTGCATAATAATTGACTCGCGATGCATGATTTCCGCGATGCATGATTTTCCGCGATGCATGATTTTTGCGAGGTATAAAGTCTTCTCGCGATGTATAAATTTTGACGAGGCACGAAATCCTCTCGTCATGCATAATTATTGACTCGCGATGCATGATTTCCGCGATGCATGATTTTCCGCAATGCATGATTATTCATCTCGTCTCTGTTGATGATAACGGCAGGACGACCTCCAGGTAATATATCGTCTTGGTCCATAATAATAATAAAATAACTATCTCCTCTGGGGTAATGCATTGTCCTGATTGACAATGACTATCTTGCTTGATAATGTGACACAAATAGCGCCCGTTACGAAAATCGTAAACTCTTTCTTAAGATTCTGTTTGATTCGCCTTTGATCTGGCTGGACGCTCCTCGTAAATTTCATATTGTTGGAAATTGATTGAAATAAACAATTCATATTCCCAAGTCTTCGACATAATTTATATAAAATGCCTTTTGCTTCTAGGAAAGCCATATTTTGGGATAATTTTTCTCTTTGGAGTTCTCCTTGTTCATTCGTCTGAAGAATTTTGCCAATTTCAAAGCAAAGCTATAAACCTGCATCCACAGAAAAATTGTCAGTTTTAAAGATGTACTGATCTGTGTCAATTTTTTCAGTTGTCTTCTCTTTGTATTGCTATCTCCGGTTGATTTCCCGATCTCCCCACTCTTGATAGATAAGATAAAAAAATTTATGCCAAACAAATGAAACGTAAAAGGGAAAATTTAAGAGAAATAAAATTTAGAGAAATAGTATCTTGAAAAGGTCACTGCTAAATCATGTCATATCAGGCTTAACAAACTTCTTTGGGCCTGCCACTGATCATTTACCGGTGAGTCTTCGGAGTCACTCCGGACTTATAGGTAAGGCCTGTAATGAAATTTTGAGGCCATTCTCAAAATTTCTGTCCCAGTTTACTGTCTTGCTTATCTTTTCATCGTAATTGAGCAGATTGCGGAATTTTTGAGATCTTCTCAAAAATTCTATCGCAGTCGAAGATCTCGAAATATCTTTATTTTGACTTGCTAAAGAGGAAACCTCTTCTGGAGAATTTTGAGTCCCTCTCAAAATTTTGTTCCAGATTCTATTGTGTAAGGGAATAGAAATCTTACGAGAGATATGACCGAACCCTTGTGGCGCCTACGTATCTCGTTGAGGCAGGAATCAGGTCAAACGTAGTTCCTCTTAAAGGTTAACAAGAATAAAATTTACAAAGAAACCGACCGAGGCCGACTAAGGCCGCCTACGTATCTCATTCTTGAGAATTCAGGTCGAACGTAGTTCAGATTGTAGAATTTTGGTCTTCTGTTTTGACTCGTTAAAGAAGTCAAACTTCAAATAAATTTTTGAGATCCTCTCAAAAATTCCATCCCAGTTTCCATTATGAAGAGAAATGGAAATCTTACTAGGCATATGACCGAGCCATTATGGTGCCTACATATCTCATTCTTGAGAATTCAGGTCAGACGTAGTTCGTTACAAGAGGAATAAGAATTCAACTTGAACAAATACAAGCAAACAGAACGATTACAAGTAAATGATAGAAAATGCAAAACTAAACTTCACGCGTAGTATCTCTTGACAGCATCTGAGTTGATAGGCTTGGGCCATACAGTGCCATCCATCTCGGATAGGACCAAAGCACCTCCGGATAGTACTTTACGAACCATGTAGGGACCTTGCCAGTTTGGTGCGAACTTTCCTTTGTACTCGTCTTGATGAGGAAAAATACGCTTAAGAACCAACTGACCAACTTCAAAATTTTTGGCTCTTACTTTTTTATGAAAGGCGCGAGTCATTCTCTGTCTATACAACTGGCCATGGAAGACGGCAACCATTCTCTTTTCATCAATCAAAGTTAGTTGGTCAATCCGTTTGCTAACCCATTCAGCGTTACTTAATTCAGCTTGTTGGATGACTCTCAGTGATGGTATCTCAACTTCAGCAGGTATGACTGCCTCTGTTCCATATACTAGCAAGTATGGAGTAGCACCAGTCGATGTTCTGACCGTCGTTCGATAACCCAGTAAAGCGTATGGCAACATTTCATGCCAACCTCGATGTTTGTCAATCATTTTTCTCAAGATCTTTTTGATATTCTTGTTGGCGGCCTCTACAGCTCCATTCATTTGGGGGCGGTAGGCAGTTGAATTTCGATGAGTGATCTTGAATTTCTGACATATCTCTCTCATCAAGTGACTGTTGAGATTTGCACCGTTATCAGAAATGATGGACTCTGGCACTCCAAATCTGCATATCAGATTGTTGCGGACAAAATCAGTCACCACTTTCTTGGTTACAGACTTGTAAGAAACTGCTTCCACCCATTTGGTGAAATAATCAATGGCAACCAAGATGAATCTGTGTCCATTAGAAGCGGCTGGCTCTATAGGACCAATGACATCCATTCCCCAAGCTACAAATGGCCAAGGTGAGCTCATAGCATTAAGCTCATGAGGCGGCACTCGTATCAAATCACCTTGCACTTGACATCTGTGGCATTTTTGCACGAATCTGCAACAGTCATTCTCCATAGTCATCCAGAAATACCCAGCTCGTAGGATCTTTCTTGCCAAAGTGAGCCCATTCATATGTGTACCACAAACTCCGGCATGTATCTGTTCAATAAGCCTCATAGCTTCAACAGCATCCACACATCTTAGAAGACTCAAATCTGGAGTTCTCCTATATAGGACTTCTCCATTTAGGAAGAAATTGAGAGCCATACGGCGTATCGACTTCTTTTGATTGGTCGTAGCGTCTTCAGGATAAGTCCCAGACTCCAAATACCTCTTTATGTCAAAGTACCAAGGCAAATCGTCTGGTTCTGATTCGATATGTGAATAATGGATTGGATGTTCTTTCAGCTCTATATCCAGTGGGTCGATGTAATCTGTATCTGGATGTTTAATCATCGAAGCGATGGTGGCAAGAGCATCGGCCAATTCATTCTGTATTCTGGGCGTATGTCTGAACTCGATCTTGCGAAACCTTTTGCACAGCTTCTGCACATACTGTACGTAAGGTATAATCTTTGGGTTCTTCACAGCCCATTCACCTTGAACCTGACGAATCAAAAGGTCTGAATCCCCAATGACCAATGACTCGTAAACATTCATGTCGATGGCCATTTTCAAACCAAGAATACAAGCTTCGTATTCGGCCATGTTGTTGGTGCAATTAAATCGGAGCTTAGCTGCTATGGGATAGTGTTGACCAGATTCTTACACTAAGACTGCTCCGATACCTTTACCTTGATGATTTGCCGCTCCGTCAAAGAATAATCTCCAACCCGGGTATGCTTCAGAGATGTCTTCACCCACAAATGACACTTCTTCATCGTGAAAATAAGTCTTGAGTGGTTCGTATTTATCATCAACGGGATTTTCTGCAAGATGATCTGCCAAATCTTGGGCCTTTATTGCCTTCTGAGTCACATACACAATATCAAACTCACTCAACAACATTTTCCATTTAGCTAACTTCCCGGTCGGCATCGCTTTCTGGAAAATGTACTTCAATGGATCCATTCTAGAAATGAGATATGTAGTATACGAAGACAAATAGTGTAACGACCTGTTTAGTCATTTTGAGTAGCAGATTTTATTTCTGGAAAAATTGGCTGATACGACGGACACCACGACGGACCGTCATGGGCACGACGGACCGTCGAGTGTGTCCCGTTCCAAAACACTTCGAATTATGAATTTGAGTGCTGAAATTGAGTCTCTGAACTCTGTGACGGACCTGCAGGACGGACCGTCACAGTCACGACGGACCGTCGTGATCCTCCGTTTCAAAGCACTTCAACTCTTGAGAATTTGGTGCTGGGAGCAACTCTCTGTCCGTCGTGACGGAAGTGCAGGACGGACCGTCGTAGGCACGACGGACCGTCACAGACTCCTTAAAGGAAATCGAGTCCTTGACGAACCTGCATGACGGACCGTCGCAGGCACGACGGACCGTCACAGGTTGCGTAATCCCAGGCGGGGTCGGATTTCTGGCTAATTTTTAAAGGGGTGTTTTGGACTATTCCGGCTTTAATTTATAAAATTAGTGGGTTAATGTTATTAGTTCAATTCCTTGGGGGTTAAAGGACTAACTTTGAGTTAGTTGGTGGGTTGGTTTCATCACCTTTGATACTTGAAATCTTGTGATTTAGGGTAAGAAGAGGAAGGTTTGAGGAAGAAAATTAGAAAGAGAAAGGGAAGAGAAAGAGAGGCGCTTGAGAGAGAAGGAGCAAGGCTTCCTTGAAGATTTCTTGCTTGAACACAAATCCTTGGTGAAGGTAGGTTATGGTTTATGCTATTTGTAGTAAACTCTTAATAGCAAATGATATGTATTGGGTAATCTTGTAAACCCTTCTATATGCTTAATTGTATGATTGTATGAGTGTGATTATATGTTTGTGATAAATTAAGCATGATGAAGTTTTTGAACCCTAAATCTTGAAGAAACCCTAATTTACTTGTTATGAGAATTGTGATGCCTTAGTATAAAAGAAGGCTTGATGAACTATGTTTTGTTATTGTGATGCCTTAGTATAAAAGAAGGCTTGATGAACTATGTTTTGTAATTGTGATGCCTTAGTAT
>CM064973.1:50342790-50494363 GCA_032847665.1 Solanum chilense
AATGAACCTAATTCCCAAATGAGTATGGTATTGAGGCTTGAGTCCTCATGGATGAACTTGGTGGTACTTATTAATGATTTAGTACTTGTTGTTGCTACATGTTGAGTATTGTAGTCGATTTATGATATTAACTGATATATACTGTTTTCTATTTTGAGTTGGCCGATGATACTTACTCAGTACCCGTGTTTGTACTGACCCCTACTTGTTTGTTTCTTTCTTTGTTATGTGTGGAGTGCAGCAAACGTTCCGTCGTCTTCAACTCAATCGCAACTCTAGCCAGTCTTCATTACACCGGACTTCAGGGTGAGCTAATGCTTCTAGCTTGGACTGGATCTTCTTCTTCAAGTCTTGATGCCTTGAATTTCCGGCATGGACTAGCTTTTTATGTATTTTAGTTTCTTAGATACTCCTAGTTTAGTAATTTGATCGTAGATGTTCTTGTGATGATGACTTCCAGATTTTGGGGATAATGAGTTATAAATTTTAGAAGTTGTTTAATTGATTTTGTTCATGAGTTTAAGTCTTCCGCATTGTATTTTATTCAATATGTTTGGGTTTAGATTGGTTGGTTCGCTCACATAGTAGGTTAAGTGTGGGTGCCAGTCGCGGCTCGGTTTTGGGTCGTGACAGTTTTTAAGGTAATATACAATATAAATAATATAAATATATACACATTATTTTCTTTTTGTATTTTATTAATTTTAAGTCAAAAGTTTTTAAATATAACAACTTGATCCCATCTTCCACTATAATTATTTGGAATAGTATGTATTAAATGTTAAAATATTCATTTAAAACATCAGCCTCTTTTTCATACCCTAATATTTAAAATTTGTGAATTTATGACACCTAACAAAAGATTATTTTTTTAAAGATCACAAATGCTATGAAGATAAATAAAATACTTGCAAGAAACATGTGAATATAAGAAGAAAAATAAGAAACGTGAAGAGATGTATGTATTATTAATTCATTAAGTGAAAACAATTCTAAATGGCGAATATAAATAAAAAATTCATATAGATCTAAAATTTCATTTTAAATTGTTAAGTAATTATGTTCCCTTTATTTTTATCGAATGTGATAAATAATTTAGGGTTCTATTGAAATTGTTCAATTGAAAAGTTCCTAATACTGTGTTTTAGCTTCAATCTCTCTTACGATCGCAATCATAATCTTTTGCCCTAAGTTTTTAAATTAAAAGTTAGACAACTTATTTTTGAAATTTCGATCATATAAGTCAATGTTGTAAAATTAAATTTAGATATTTACTTTTATTATGTAGTTAAACATGCATATACGAAAGTATCAAACCAAATAAAAAGGTTAAAGATGGAGAGAAAATAGGGGAATAAAATTCAATAATCCAATAAATTTTGTCTGCCACATTATAATCTCACACCTAATAAATTATTGGTATTAAACTTATTAAAATTTAAAATAATCAGATATGAATATAAATAAATAATGTCTAGTGAATAGGACTAAATATAAGATATAAAATATAAAAAATTTGAATATCCAAAAATTCGAGATATCAACCCGATGTACAATTTGGAATCCAATAAAAACATTTAAAAATCAGAATCCATTAATCTAAACCTAAAAATCCAAAAAAAAAAAATTGATAGGTTTTAGGTCTGATCAAACTGGATAAAGATTCGGTCAAGTAATTTTCAATGACCTTATAGATTTATGTCATGTGTACTATATAATAGTTTATGATTCAAATTCATTTAAATTATATTCATTTTAATAATAAAAATAACAAATTAGTCAATTATTTTTATTTTTTAAAACTATCAAATAAAATAATTAAGTGTACCTTAGAAATTTTCAAGAAAAAAAAAGACGGACGGAAATATGCAGACTTCTTGACCTTTTTACCTGCCAAACCTCGTACTTGTATTGAATTTTTAAAATTATTCTAATTTTAAAGAATTTGACACTTTTAAAGAATCTGAATAAATATATTTTTATAATTATTTGAAAACCTCTAAATAAGTATTTTTTTTTTTAAAAAAAAAATGTATTATCATGTTCTTTAATTGAATAACTATTTAAAATTCAATGATATTTTTAAGTTTGATCTATTTTTGGAGATTACTTCAGAATTCGGAGAAAGCATGTGTGAAATTACTCCCGAAGAAGTTTGGCGGATAAAAAGTCAGGAAGTTCGCATATTCCTGTCAATCTTAAAAAAATTTCTCTAGAAAATACTAGCTTGATACACTTAATTGCTTTATTTGATATTTTTTTTTTAAAAAAAAAATTGATAACTTTGTTATTTTTATTAACTATTATTATAATGAGTATAGAATTTAAATAAATCTCAACCATAAATTATTATATAGTACACATGACATGAATCTATTCGTTGAACGTTACATAACCTAATTATATATACTTGATCGGATCTTTATATAACCAAACTATGCACCTTATATCGTTTACTTAAAAAAGAAAAGAATATTTTTATATATAATAAAATAATAAGCATGGGTTCTTATGCTTCTAGAATCTATAAAAAAAAAATATAACGAAATCGACTCCATAAAAGCAATAAATTTGGACAGCTGTATTTAATTAACAGAACAACAAAAATATTCATTTCCCACCCCTACGTATATTACATTATTCCCCAAAAAGAAAATGTGAATTTGTTTGTTTTGTACTTAAAAAATCACAATTTAAATATTGTTTATAAATAATTTTATGTTCCCCTAAAGTACCGCAAATGACAGTTGTATTATATTATTAATTTAAGTAATTTATTATATTTATTTTGATTATCATTTGAATTTTATTTTATCAAAAGTTTTATTTGATGTTATCATATTATTATTTGTTTTTTTATTAAAAGATCAAATTGGGTCGTTTTTTAAGGAAATATAAATTTGTACTGAAAACGAATTAGCCCAAATATCGGTATTTAGTGTTTTCTTTTTTATTTAATAATTCTACTTTATTCTTTATCCTATTTTATACTTGTTTTTTTTTAATAAAAAAATAGGTTTATCTTATAAAATTAGTGATGTGTGACACTATGTAATATGTAGAATTAGGGTTGTGTATCGGTCGGTTCGGTTCGATTTTGAAGTTTATCGGGTTGGCTTATCGATTATCGGTTTGTAGAGATGTTAAACCGTTATAAAACCATTAAGATATTGGTTTATCGGTTATTGGTTTATCGATTTTTGATCAATATCGGTTCGGTTATCAGTTTAACCGTTAAGATTTGACACAAAAGAAAAAACATTGAAAATCACTTAGAAACAAGGTGACTAACCAAATAAACCATGCACTTGAGTTTACAAGTTACATCTTGCTCAAAAGCAAACACTTTTACATTGTAGAATAATCAAGTATTTGAGACAAGCAAAAATAAAAGTAGGAAATTAAACTCTAAGTCGAGGACTTTATATACAAAATGATATAAATATTATTATTTAATTTACTATCGGATTATCGGTTAACCCGTTAAGAAAAAACTTTAAACCATTAAGAACCGATAACCTGATAACAAAAAAAAACCATCATCAAAACCACTAAACCACTAACCCAATAATATAAACCAATAACTTTCTTATCGGTTCGACTTATCGATTTCGGTTCGGTTTTGAACAGCCTTATGTAGAACAATATAATTTGTTCAAATATTATCTTTATTAAACAATATAATATATCATAAAATAATACGTAATAATCATTCAAACAAAGTGTTATTGAAAAAATTGCACACCTATTTTTCTAAATTCAACCTGCATAACATATTGACTTTCGATATAAAACACTTTTTTTTTCAATGTGTTATTTAAAAAATTTTCTATATGAAGGTATACATTAGGTAGTAATATAGAGTAATTATATCCACAATGAACTGACTAAAACAAAATTTCACAACGCTAATTTCTAATTAATAATAATATTATTAATGCTAATTAGAAGAGGGACTTCGTCAATATACATTTACTTTTGTATGCCATAATGCCAAGGATATTTTAATATATTCTTATGTTTTCGTGTTTTACCTAGTTTACTATAATTTATAATAATTAACCAATATTTTACCTAGTTTACTATAATTTACAATAATTAACCACTTTAATATCTAAAAACCTTATAAAAAATTAGTTGATTATCAATTTTTCATTTATATCACATTTATTGAGGGTTGAGACAAATAGATTAATACATGAAAAAATTACGTAAAAATTATCATAAATCACAATAATTAACAGTTTTAAATATTTAAAAAAAGCCATATAAATTTATTTAAGTGACTCTAGAAATTCATCCGTGCTACATAAATTAGGACGAAAAAAGCAATATAAATATAATATAAAAATTATATAAAAAGCTTTATAACTCATAATAATTAACAATTTAAAATATTTTTTTAAAAAATATAAAAAATAATTGACTCAAAATTTCATTCGTATCACATAAATTAAAATTAAAAAATAATATATATTGAACTCGTACTAACACGTGCTCTATATTAATGTACATAGATATGAATATGAAGGTTTTAATGAAACCCCTTCGATAACCCACAACCGCTACAACGTATCCTTTGTCACATTCTCTGCCCTTCGGGTGAACACTTTGAACAGTGACCGATCTCGAGTTATCTATATCAATAACCATCCTCCAAACCAATTGAGTCATCTCGAACCAAATAAATGAATCTTTTTTGAGGACCAAAAAGGAATAGGAGTTAAAACCTTATAAAAAATTAGTTGATTACCAATTTTTCATTTATATCACATATATTGACGGTTGAGACAAATAGATTAATACATGAAAAAATTATGTAAAAATTATCATAGATCACAATAATTAATAGTTTTAAATATTTAAAAAAGCCATATAAGCTACTCTCAAAATTCATCCGTGCTACATAAATTAGGACAAAAGAGCAATATATATATAATATAAAAATTATATAAAAAGCTTTATAACTTATAATAATTAATAATTTAAAATATTTTTTAAAAAATATAAAAATTGTCTGACTCAAAAAATTTCATTCGTATCATATAAATTAAAATTAAAAAATAACATATATTGAACCTGTACTAACACGTGCTCTATATTAATATATATAGATATGAATATGAAGGTTTTAATGGAACCCCTTCGATAACCCACAACCGCTACAACATAATCTCTGCCACAGCCTCTGCCCCTTCGGATGAACACTTTGAAAAGTGATAAATCTCGAGTCATCCACATCAATAACCATCCTTCAAACCAACTGAGTCATCTCGAACCAAATAAATGGAATTTTTTTTGACGACCTAAAAGGAATAGGAGTTAAAGCCATTAAATATTTGTGCAAAGAATTTGACCAACTGCCTAACTCATAACTACCTACCACCCTTGTCTTAATAGCCCCCTCCTACCCCACCCTACTCCCTCCAATTTGTTGGCAATTCAATGTACAACACAAGAAGGAAATAGTAGTAAAACAAAGACAAGTTTGTATTTTTCACAAAGTCTTTAACTTTGTATACACACCATATATATTAGCTACTGATTACCAAACAGAGAAAGAGAACCAACAACTCTCCATCACGTTTCCTTTGTGGGGTAGGTACCCTTTGTCCTTCTCTTTCTCTACTTCTTTGTTTTTAAGAAAAACCCCATAACCAGAAGAGGAAAGATTAGCTGAGAAAACCCCAGAAAAGTTGGAGTTTTTTTATTCTTGTTTGACCCTTTTCTTGATTTCAGGTGAGTTTTTGTCTTTTTTCCTGCTGAACCCATCTTTGTTTTTTTTGTGGAAAAGAATTAAAGACTGGAAATTGGTTGTTTTGTTGTTTTGGGTAGTTGGAATTTGAGATTGAGCTGAGGTTTTAGAAGAATATGTGTTAAAGTTTGAATCTTTGTTAATTTTCTTGGGTTATGAGTTTGTTTTCTGGAAAGATTTTGTTCATATTGGAAGAAAGTTGTGATCTTGATGTCTTATGGGAAGGATTGAGTAGGAAAAATTGTTTCTTTGAAGAAAATTGTGATCTGAATTCATGTTAAACTTATGAATTTTTGTTGATCTGATTCTTGATGAATTTATGTCTTTTTTTTTTTTCAGGTTCCTGTAGTTTCCTCCCCTTCAACAATGTCAAGCTTGGAAGAGCCTCTTAACCTCGAAAGGTTGCCAAGTTTGAGCAACATTGATTGGGTAGAGAGGTTCTCATCTGGTGCCTGCAGGCCTGCAGGAGAAGATATGGCAATGGGAGACTCCTGGTCTGATGGGAGAAATTGCAGCTCTTCCAACAGCTGTGTGTAAGTACTTAAACTTTTACTCTTACAGCTAACATATATCATGATTGCAGTGGTGCTTTCCAATATTTCTCTATGCACAACTTAGTGACAAATAGTGATGCTCCCATTTTCTTGAACTTTTTTTGTGTTTGCACTGGTTTAAAGGTTTCCTTTACTAGTTACTTTGCGGTCCTTTGTTTTACCAAGGTATTCATCTTGCATAATCTTAATATATTTGAACTTCAAGGTTCCTGCTTATTCCACTGGTTTGTTGTTCAGTAAAAAAGGTTCAGATAGGCTGATATGTTTTGTCACTAATTAGCATAAAGTAAATATTAAAAAGTTAGCTATCTCCTTGATGATTGCACAACAACAACAACATAGCCAGTGTAATCCCACAAATGGGGTCTGGGGAGGGTAGTGTGTTCACGAAAACAACTCTGAATCTGTTTTTATTACTATTATAATGGTTACTGTTGTATTTGGATTATTAATTGTATAATGTCTATCAAGGTCTTGAGGAATGTTTAGACAGAGCGGTTACAATTAGTAGCTAGAATGTTATCTTCTTCGTGACAAAGGAGGACCATAACTGGTAAAAATATTCCCCTCTTTCTAGTCTTGAAGACACTGTTATCTAAATTATTAGCAAGTTTCTTGACACTTGGCATCTCAATGTAGATACTGAAAAATTTAAATTTTTTCCTTTAGAATTGCTTGAGTATAAGATGCATGACTATCCTAATATATTTGTCTTCAGTGAAGATAATGACGAATATGGGAGAGAGAACTTTAAATGGAGAAGGCATGGATCACGCAACGTCATTTCAAGTCGAAGGTCAAAGAATCTTAGCAAGAATTATATAGTATGTGGAACTGTGTCTCGTTCACAGTGTTCGACAGATCGTCAACCTAAATCTTACAGCAACCACAGAAGCACAGTGAGAAAAACGTTCAAGGTAATTCTTTGAAGTCCTTTTTGCCCCTCTTCTTTCAATGTCTTTGTTTCTTGCACAGATTCATGTATCCTCCTTATTAAACATTTTAATTCTGACTGGTTGTTACTTTGACTGGTAGCAGTTGTTCAATGGCATGCCAAGTCATGTGAAGATAGTGGAAGTTGGTGCAAGGGATGGATTACAAAATGAGAAGAAAACTGTTCCTACATCAGTGAAGGTTGAATTAATTCAAAAACTTGTCTCTTGTGGGCTACCTGTCGTTGAAGTGACGGGTTTTGTTTCTCCAAAATGGGTGCCTCAGGTACTTCTTCCTCTATTTATATATAAGGAAACTTCTGTGCATACAGTTCCGGTGGTACACTTCAATCACAAAATTTGTATGTGATGTTTAAGCTTGCTTTTGAGTCTATGATTTATAGTGTATAGTGATCAGAAAATCCAATAGCTTTGTTTTGTGCATTGGCTCTTTGAAACTTGTCCTTTCTTTCTGATTCTGCTGTTTGTTTTTTTGTAGCTGTCGGATGCCAAGGATGTAATGGAAGCAGTTAAGGATCTGGAAGGTGCCAGATTGCCTGTACTGACACCTAATATGAAAGTATGCGGTACTTGTTGGGAAACCTTTCTTGCTCTTGAGAAACTACAACTTTCTTCCTCTATGATTATATTGGTGTTATTTGAATTTCTGTTAGGGCTTTGAAGCAGCTGTTGCAGCTGGGGCGAAAGAAGTAGCAGTCTTTGCATCAGCTTCAGAGTCTTTCTCAAAGTCAAACATCAATTGCAGCATTGAGGATAGCCTTGTCCGATATCGAGCTGTTACATCTGCTGCCAAAAAGCTGGCAATACCAATTCGCGGGTAATGAAAGATCTGATACTCGAGCACGCGCCTGAATTAGTTCCATTTTTCCTTCAGTACTGTAGTAGGTTCTGCAGACATGCATTTTGTGTTGGCATATTTTTATATTGGAGGAATTGCGCTTTGTTTTCTGCTATCACTGTGACTTTGAATCATTGTCCTTCTGGCAATTATTTTGAAGCGAGTCATCTAATTCGACTCAGTTCTCTAAATTTGATTTGCTTAGTCAAATAATGACATAATGAGGACTTCAATATTTCTCTAGGCGAAAAAAAGATTAGAAATCGTAGTTTAGTTGCTTCAGCCTGGATGTTGTAGCTTGTAACATTTGTCTTACCATCATACTTGGTACAAAGTTAAATTTGATCTTTCAATGCTCGGCAGATATGTATCCTGCGCTATTGGGTGCCCAGTCGAAGGAGCGATTTCACCTTCAAAAGTGGCATATGTAGCAAAGGAACTTCATGACATGGGATGTTTTGAAATTTCCCTTGGAGACACAATAGGAATCGCTACTCCAGGTAATATTTTAAATCATGCATTACATTACAATTGAAAAATGCCTTGGTTCTTTCATTATGATTCAACTGATATGCTATTTATGTTGCGGAAATATTTCTCTGTTTAGGGTCCAAAGCTAAAGTATTGCTAAAAAAAATGGATTTTCCCAGTTTGACCAAGCATTTTGAAAAACAACTTAGAGTTGCACTATAGCTTCAAATTTTACTTGCAATTGGAGGGTTGATTAGAGACGATAAACAAAATTTCTAAAAATTAAATTTGTGAAGTGACTTGACGTCTGTTCCATGTTATTTTATTTTCTTTCCAGGAACTGTTGTTCCTATGCTTGAAGCTGTGATGGCTGTGGTTCCTGTTGAAAAACTTGCTGTGCATTTTCATGATACCTATGGACAGTCTCTTTCAAATATTTTGGTTTCCCTCCAAGTAAGTTCTTCTATCGAAAATGCAATTTTCAT
The DNA here is from genome assembly GCA_032847665.1 of Solanum chilense. Taxonomy (NCBI): domain Eukaryota; kingdom Viridiplantae; phylum Streptophyta; class Magnoliopsida; order Solanales; family Solanaceae; genus Solanum; species Solanum chilense. The sequence goes on from CM064973.1 coordinate 50,351,847, forward strand.
GCTAGCTTTCTATATATCTGAATCTAAATATACAAGTAACTGCATGTCATATTACTTAAGCATTTGAAATTTTAAGGTGCAGAACACTAGTTAGAAGTCAGATTTTCTGGTTTTTATTTATAAAACAATCATGAAGAGTATAGATTTCTAGAATTGGGAAACCAGTAAATGTTGGTGTATAAATTGTTAAAAAGAGATTATAATCCCTCCGGTTTGTCATGATTACGAGTACTGTCTTTAGTTAAGAAAGTAGGGCTAAGCGCCGCATAATTTCAATGTGCATTCAGCATTCCCAATGACCTCTCATACTGGTTTTGTTTTTTCTCATACGGATGGGAAATAAAAGTTGGAAGGCCTCTAGTGAAGCCTAACCTCTTCAACCGAAATAAGAGTGGCATAAGCTCCACAAATGCTAGGACCTATGGGGCAGACTTTTCTGACAACTGGATGAAGAAATAGTCCTTTTTTCTTTCATAGACTTCTGTTTGTCAGTCCAAAATTTTCGTTCTTATCTTTACCGAATACTGCCAATGACCATGAAATCTAACATTTTACGTCACATTCATATTTCACTTTTGCTCACTGCATTTGAATTATGTACATAGAGTGCTAGTCAATAAATTTCCTATTGGAATAATAGTCATGCTCAACAAAAGCACGAAATGGTGGTTATTGTCAGTGCCGGAGCCAAGAATTCTTACTAGGGAGCTACAAAATGATGCACGAACACCACTCCTGGGACTCAAACCTGTGACTAGTACAATTATGAACCACACCACTACACAAAAAGCTTTTCTTATGTCGAGGATTAAATTTTTTGAATATATACACAATTGTCTTTACGCTAGTTTCAACAACGGGGATTCAATTGAACCCCTCATTACCTGTGGCTCCACCACTGGTTATTGTCATGGAGTTGCTGTTTTTTAGTGCATAACTGGTTCTCGTATTGTCCACAGATGGGTATTAGCACAGTCGACTCCTCAGTTGCTGGTCTCGGAGGCTGTCCATATGCCAAAGGAGCTTCTGGCAATGTTGCAACAGAAGATGTTGTCTACATGCTTAATGGTCTAGGGATTAAAACCAATGTCGATCTACAGAAACTCCTGCTAGCCGGGGAGTTCATCAGCAAGCATTTGGACCGCCCATCCGGATCCAAAGCAGCCATTGCTTTGACTGGAGTAACAGCTGATGCATCCAAGATGTAGGAAGGTAAACCACTCCCAGATGTGATAAAATGGTCTCATCAAGAAGTGCAAAAACCAGAATATAGAGTAGAAGAGATGCCACTTCTATAGTGTATACTTATCAAAATATGACCAAAAATAATCCATTTGTGACTGTCTGTGACAATGAACATGCCATTATTTAGACAACATCAAGCTGCTCATTGCAGCATATATCTAATACAAAGTGATTATTGATTTATACTTCCCTTATTCTCCTTCTTTATGTTTGCTCAACTTATGTTGGAATTGTTCCTTCCCATTGTCATTGTTCTTTTTTGTTTAATACTCCATCCGTCCACTTTTATTTGTCATGTTGCACTTTTTGAAAGTCAATTTGATTAATTTTCAAAGTTAAATTTGATTATATTAATTCGATATTTTAAACTAAAAAAATAGATATTCAAAAATTGTACAAAAATTATTAAAAATTATAATTTTTTACATATTAAAAAGAATACGTCGTAAAATGTTCGTCAAAATTTTATAGTTTGATTTTTTTTAAAAATCATGACAATTAAAGTGGACGGAGAAAGTAGTATCAACTATTGTGACTTGTGAGAGAGGAAAAGTCTCATTTATTACTTAATAGAGCTTTTTTTCATCCTTATATTGAATTGTCTTTTATTGACAATCTCGAAAAAAAAACGACCTTTCGAGATTGATAAAATCTTGGTCAGAATAAAAAATATGAAGTGATCAATACAGGACATGTTTCTAAACCAATTTTATGGATCTGGGCATATATATTATATATCGACCTTTTGAGGTCAGAAATTACCAACCTCATGAGATTAGTGTACTATTATTTATGTAATTAATATTTATAAAATACTAACCTCCTAGGGTCGATTTTTTGGGGAAAAAGAGTAAAACATACAAAATCATGAGGTCGATATTTTTTTTAAGAAATATTTTTCAAAATTGACCTCTTGAGGTTAGTTTTTTTTTTTTTTTTTTAAATTATGAAATTGTCCTCCAAAGATTGATTTAATTAGATTTATAAATTTTTTTGCAAAAGGATAATCTCAAGAGGTCAATTTTTGGTATAAAAATTGGCATACAATTTGATAAATACAATATATTTCCAGCTATTTCAATTTAAAGCGAAAAGTAATTTTAGACAAACATTCGAATTGTGTAACACCACAAACTATGAAGAAAGAATCGAATAAAATTATTGAACATTATCAAAAAATGTCTATGATAAAGAAGAGCATGTTTCACTTCCACTATTTGGTTGATGAAGAAGAGCATGTTTCACCTCTTCTTTTGAACATCAAATTAAGTTCAAAAGCTTCAATATTTGTGCCTTAAAATGTGATTGCAAAGATAAATGAGATGGAGACTTAACGTTCGATTTTAATCAATGTACTGATTTGAAAAGAAATTATTTGAGGAGGACGAGGAAGATAATATGTTGGATATATTCTTTGATAAAGTGGCTAGAGATGACGGTCTTTCATTTAGGCAATAAAGAAGTGGAAGCAATAAACGCAAAAGGAGAACACATGGTAGGCAACATTCCATGCGAATGGCAAACAGAATCATATTACAGTGCAACCAATTTCAACAAGATTCAATAAATCCAAGAGGAAGTGCGAAACTATCAAGTGTTATTGGACATGTATGAAGAAGAAGACAAGCGGAAAATACTCCAGGTTATTTTAGACAGACAAACTGTCTTTTTAGTTCATACGTATATACACGTAAGTCTGATATTGATAACTCAACCTTCTTTTTGACATTTATATTCGTATATCATTTAAGCACCCACATTTGCAATATCATCATAGAGTTTATAATAAACACTATGATAATTATAGAGTACTTAATTTTCTCATTCTTATTAATGAGTAGAAGTTTGTCACCTCATTAGAATTTGTAAAATAAAGTTTGCCTCTCCTAGCTTGTAACATATTAACGCTAAAGATTTTATTTTATTATTAATAAAAATTAAAGATCATTAGACAGAAGTCTCTATCTAATAGTACAAATTCGTTCAAAAAAAGACTTGTTTTACTTATTTAAGAAAAAAATATTATTTTTATATTTAATAATTTTTTAAAATTACATTATTATATATGACATACTTAAAAATATACAACATTTTCGTCCATTTATATTTAAAATATAATTTTTTATTTTTTCTAAATTTTTTGGTCAATCAAAAACTAAAACACATAAAATAAAATTATGCAAAGTATAAAAAAAAATTAAAAATACTTAAAAGATTAAAATCGAAGGAATAATTAAAGTTGTGAATCGAATTTGAAATTAAAAGTCAAGTTATAAATCGAGATCAAGAGTCGAATTCAAGATAACAGTTGAATTTCATGTCGGGTCGAAAATTAGAAAAAAAATCATAAAATAGAAGAGACAACATAAAAAGATGGTGTCTATAGACTCCAAGATATCAGCAGGCAGCAGTAAAAAAGAAGAAACACAAAGGGGGTTTTTTAGCGCAGCAGAGGGATCAAGAATATGGATGAACAAGAATTTCAACGCCTTCTTGAGCTCTTCCCAGCCGTTCGCTCTCCAGATTATTATGTAAACAAAGCCCTCTCCTTTTTATCTATCTTGATACACTCTTTGTTTTCTATAAAAATCCAATCTTTAATACATTCTTGAAAATTGAATAAATGGGTTTTGATTTATCATCTCTTTCAATTAATACCCACTTGATTAAATTCTTTTTTGGGTGTTTAGGGTGATTGTTTAGATACAAGAAGATTAAGTTTGATTATATTCTGTCTCTTCATTATTGGGGTAAAGGAGCTAGTTTTAGAAATCTTGTTTGTAGAAGAAAATAGTTTGATCCGATTGATCTTTTGTAAATATGGATAGCTAGAACTGAGTTTTGTGCTGATGTATAGTTTTTGTTTACTATTTTATTGTAAAGAAGTCCTCAAGTAGGGTGATTAAGGTTATTATATGTTGACTTGATTTCAGTTGCTGTTGGAAAATCTTGTTGTTTTGGCTGTTCTTTAGTATTTTTTTGTAGCACTGTAGGTGACATGTTGGTGATGTTGTTTTCTTGAAATTTGGGGTTTAGTAAGCATTAAGGTATGAAGAAGGGTGATTAAGGTTATTGTATGTTGACTTGATTTAAGTTGCTGTTGGAAAATCTTGTTGTTTTGGCTGTTCTTTAGTAGTTTTTGTAGCACTGTAGGTGACATGTTGGTGATGTTGTTTTCTTGAAATTTGGGGTTTACTAAGCATTAAGGTATGAAGAAGGGTGATTAAGGTTATTATACGTTGACTTGATTTAAGTTGCCGTTGGACAATCTTGTTGTTTTGGCTGTTCTTTAGTAGTTTTCTAGTACTGTAGGAGACATGTTAATGATATTGTTTTCTTGAAATTTGGGGCTTAGTAAGCATTCTCAGTTTCTACATATTTGTCAATTTGCCGCTTGGGTTGTTCACGAGCTTACAACGATGAAGTATAATTGTTCTCTTAATTTTTGTGATTTGCTTTTTTCTAATCATGACTTAGAACTCGCATGCTAAAGTTGTCGTTTTTTGGTTATCCTAACTTTCTTTATGGAATCTTGGATCAAAACGGTGTGCTGATTTTTTTAGTCTTAGGCCTAGAGGTACGAGGAATTCAATGGGCAATGGCCTGTGTAGTTTGTGTAAAGTATGAACCCAGTGGTGGAGTTTAAAGGAGCTTTTAAAGCCATTCTCTAATTGTTATTTCTTTCCTTTGAAGCGTGAAAAAATTAATAGCCTAACTTTAGATCCATCTATTGTTTTCATACTGTAATGTGGTTATCATCACTTTTAAATGATGTTACTACACCAAATAGCAATTCTCCTTGTTTGGATTCTTTCTGTCTCGAATCTCCCAACAAAAATCCACCCTATACCAGCCCCTGAAGGCTTATTAGTTATTTGTGTTCTATTTTCTATAGAAAGGAATATCTCTTCGGTGACATAAATTGGGGATTTCAACAGTTATGCCAGACAATACCGAAGAATTCTCTTGGCTGATTTCATGGCTTGCCATCTTGATCATATGTTTTTACATGCTTCTATAAACTAGAATACTATTTATTTATTTTTTTTTTTTTTTTTTTTTTTAATTTCATGGCTTGCCATCTTAGTCTTTTAATAAGGGTCTGAAAATGGGAGAGAGTGATGGGGAATTAAAAGCTGAAGTCTTGTGCCATTTATTTCTTCTTCTTTTTTTTGGATGAAAATGAGGAAGAGATGAAAGTGGTAGAAATTAGAATTGCCAACTCCTCAGCATGTTTATACTATCTAGTGGGAAAATAGAAATGGTTGCGCACATATGAGACTCTCCAAATATCTGTGATGTGAAAGTGTGCATTCTAGACAAGTATATCCACATCTCTGTCGTGCTTATCCCCATCATATTGATCTCATCTCGTGCTAGTCATTTAATTTCGGATGGTTCTTTTCTTCTTCAGTCTTTTGGTGCATTATTTCATATATATAATCTTACCTCCTGACTCTCCTTTGCATTTTGTTCGTCTCCCATCAGCTTGATTTGGATGCGTCAAGTCAATCAACTTCCCAGTCCAAGCAGAAAGAGGAGGTAGGGCAGAAACTTCTCAACACATAATTATCTGACGCTTTGTTTTCAGATTTTGATTATTTATACTTACGCCAAAAGCGGTATCAGGTGAAACAATTGCAAGATGGTCAGAGCAAGGGAGGTGTAGTAGAGTCCAATACTCGAGCAATGGGCCATAGTGGTATGTAATGACGTTATCAGTTATTTTTTTCTGGAAAATGACCAGAGCTGCTTACAATGTCCTTAGAATTGTTCAAGCTACATGGAAATACTGCTATCATTAGATCATAAAAACTAAACAACCTGCTCGATTTTATTTTATTTTGAAATTGGCAACAGTACAACCTATTCTATTAGTGTGTTATGGGTGCCCTCATTTCTGAAGTGTGTATATTTTCACAGATTGATATATCATTTAATATCTGGCATTAAATCGAGGGTCTTGGTTCCGACTCTCTTAACATGCAAATCAGTTTTAAATTACTGTTTTCTTTTTCTTCTCACTTCGGAATCCCCCCTAAAGTTTCAGTAGCAAATCTTCTTGTCAGAATATCAATATCAATCCCTATTTAAACTTTTACGAATGAAAAGAAAAATTCAAAACCCATAAACTTTATCCTCATCAGAGATTGGAATTATTTATGAATGCCCATTTCGAAACAATCAATGATAATAAAGTTTTAGGGCTATATTGAGATTGCTTGATCTGTATGTCTTACACCACTTTCGAAAGATCTCAGTTACTGAATCAGTTTCATGTTACAGAAGCATTTTGGGGCAAACTAAAAGAAGCTGCGGAGAAAAAGGTATCACCTGTTATGATTGTTTGTTATGTGATTTTTTGCACAAGAGTCATCATGAACAATTTCCCAATGCTGTGTTATCAGATATTTTCAGTCAAACCTAGTAGATTCAAATTTGCTCTGGCTTGAATACATGCCTGTATGTACAGTTTTATTGTTTTGAACTTGTTGGTCCTTCATATAATTGCTCGAGCAGATACTTAACACCTCTTAACTGCTCGAGCAGATGGTGTGAGTTCACTCCTTTTAGTGTTTCCTTGTGTCTATACATCAACATACCCAGTGTAATACCACAAGTGGCGGTCTTGTCCTACCCTGTGAAAGTAGAGATGTTTCAGAAAGACCCTCGGCTCAAGTAAAGCATAATAGAACAGGTTTGGAATGGAAATACAGTTAGTGAAGAAGCCATAAAAAATAATGAATGAACAGTATTGACAACAAATAATATGCTAGCTGAAGTTAAGCAAACAGCCAGTGATGATAAAATCAAATAATAAAATAGTACAGGAGTAACAATAATGATACTTGTAAATAAAAATACATCATGTAACATAATTCTCTCAGTTGGTTGGTCTTAAATGATTTTACTTGGTGAAATATCAACAAAATTTGTGTTAATGGTAATTCTTCCTCATGATCAAAGAGGATTACTATAAAAAAACCTAAATCAATACCTTCAGATTAGAAGGGAAATTGAGTGGTTGCTTGGTGAGTACTGATGCAAGTTAAAGCAACGACAGGCATGAAGTGTCAATTTGCCCATTTTCTAGGTAGCCTGCGCCCTTGGAAGTAGTTGAATTTGGTGGCAACATTCAGGGACTGCTCAACTAGAGGTGTTAGAAAGCAAATTAGAAATCAAAGTTCAAATGACCAACCCTGGAAATTCTTCTGACCTAGAAGACCGGAACATTATAGCTAAAACTACGCCACGTTTAAGTCAAAGTCGTATTATGTGTAAAGAATGGATCTTGGGCATATTCAACCCCAAAGCTAACCAACGTGAGGAGGATTGTCTAAGATCATATAAGGGTACCAATTACCCATTCCAAATCCGATGTGGGATCCTTACACTCCCTGAAATGCCCAGACCTCGTTAATTGTAACGTGGACAATATAGTATGGGGCCCAACTTCGGTGAACAAAGAAATGGAATGGGCATGTCTCTTATACCATGTAAAAATGGATCTTGGGCCTAACTCAACCCCAAAATCTAGCTCACGAGGGAGGATTGTCCAAGACAATATAAGGAGATTATTACTTAATTAATATCGATTTGGGGCTCTTACATTTTCAGTCCCACATCCATGGAATGAGGAGAATTTGGACTCTTTATAAGCTATCTTCCTTTCTTTGAGCTTATCTATTAGCGTTGAGTTAGGCCCAAGTTCCATTTAACATAATGCTTTGGAGGGGACTAGCGGAGATTAGATCAGAACAGCTATGAATGAATAAAGCTGCTAAATGACCAAGCGAGGTGTCTCCTTTTGTTAAGTCAGTCATCACATCAACAAAATGGTATACGCTGGTGACTAGGGTGCTCCTTGATTAAGGTTCTCACAGTGGGAGGAGAATGACGGATATTCAAAAGTGATTACAAGCATTGGAAGCCTTTTTGTTTTTTTCCATATCTTACTGAGGAAGAGTATTCAAAAAGAACATCTTTACAAAAATTCTAACGCTAGTGAGATGATTTAGAATGTTCTGAACAGAACTTCATTAGATGGTTTGTGTGCAATATATAATCCTGCTATGATATTTTTCCCTGATGGTGGTGTATGAGTTAGATTGTGCGTACCTCGACTATTCTATCGGGTCCCTACTAGTCTCTTACCTCCTACCAACACATGTATCAAAAAACTCTATCCACCAAGCTTTGGCTAATGGAAGAAATCAATATTTTTGCATATACTGTAAATTAAACCTTGATCCCCCATAGTTCCGTTCCACATCATTGACCACTAGATCAACATGGTTTTCATTCCGCCTCATTGACAACTTACAATATCTCATCCTACTATGAAAGACCAAACGTGGTCTCATCTGTGACTAACAAATGGTTTTGTCTGACTTTTTACACAGATGAATCCAGCAGAAGCCGAAGAATTTTGCAAGACATTTCAACAAGTTTACAGGAAACTTGTAAGCACACTAATCTCAAGCAGAAAATTTCCTGCTTTCTCCGTATTTGGATTTGGTAAAAGTTTATGTTTCTAAAAACTTGTGCCGTAACTTGATGCTGGAAAACTTTACGACTTTCAGGTGGATGAAGAACTGAGTTTGGAAGCTGCTCGGAGCTTACTGAGGTCATGAAGATTTTTTCTCTAAACTGTTGTTATTTTTAATCACTTGATGTTCAAAATACAGCTTTTTGTGTAATATGTTGATGTATTATTACATACATTGAGTTATATCTTTTTGTTTTTCTTAGTGAAATGATGTTGCTCTGTAAAAAACTTAAAAACTTTGCTTTGTCTAATGACTAAAGAATGGTGAATCAACAAGCACAGATGTCATGCATGACATTAAAAATACTTCAGAATTGGAGTATCACTGCATAGCACAGGTACATTGTTCATATTGTGTTACTATGTAAGTTTGGTCAAACTGTACTTATAGACAAGTTTTCCTTAAATAAATATGAGAATGAATAGTTTATTATCATCCTAAATACTACTCTACAAGGTAAGGAGTGTGGAACAAAGGGTCATTGGTTGCGAAAGGAGTGGGAACTGCTCTTTCATTCTTAATCCCAAGAGATTTTGAGTTTGAGTCCCCTTTGGTATGGTGTCGATTTTGTTAGGGAGTGTTTTATTCTCAATGTGATATTTTTGGGCTTGAATTTGTACGTAGTTGGGCTCCAATGTAGGTACTGGACACTGGGCGAAAAAAAGAAGAGCAAAATATAGTTTGACTTAATTGTACTCTATAACAAACTATTGTTATTTTCGCTTCTCTACCTGGTGGAATTTCGCTCGCCACTCTCGTTTTGATGGCAGTCTCGCTCACCTCTTTTGTTTTTATACAAATACAAATGTATAAAATGCGTTTGTGTTTGTATAAAGTGAGAAATTGTGTGTGTGTGTATATATATATATATATATATATATATATATATATATATATATATATATATATATTTGTTTCCCTCTCCCAGATCTGGCTCGCCTCACTCGCTTATACAAACAGAAACGAAATGTATAAACTGTGTTTTTATTTGTATAAAGTGAGAGAAAGTTATATATACACACGCAAATACATACATTTTCGGCCTATACACTTATGATTATATAATACAAATATTTCTTTACCCAGTTTTCTTTTGGTTTTCTCTTTTTCTCGTTTTATACATACACATATTATACAATTAATTTTTTTGTATATAACTGCTTTCTTTTGTATATGTATAAATGTATAACAAATTATACAACTGTTTTTTATGTGTATAGCGAAATATACATATTTATATTTACTATCGAGCACAATTATACAAACTGTAGCTATAACATACCAATATAATTTTTATGTTTGATATATAAAAGGTATTCAGCTCTTCGTTATGACAAATGACAATGTCAGTATCACAAAATGTTGATGTATCAGCATCTTCAAGTGGAGCCTTTCTCAATTGGAATATTAGAATTTTAATAATACACACTAACATAATCCTCCAATCTAGGGGAAAGAATTTACACGGTCTGTTTTAATTTATTTGTCTTATTTCTTTTATTTTTAGTTTATTTTTTTAGAAAAATCTTTTTTTTTTGTGTATCTCTTAATTTCATTTTGTTCACTTGACATGTTAAAACTATAATATTAAAGAACATTTTGATACATTAACGGACTAATATATCTTTAAATTACAAAAATCATTTTTTTATTGTTTTCTTTTAACTTTTGTATCAAAGTTAAAACATATTAAATAATTGAAGTGATGGAAAAATGAGGGTAATTAAGAAAAACAAGAGAAATATTCTTAGTTGTCCTAACTTGACTTTGATGGTGAATCTGACCAATTTTAGACAAGACAGAATTTGGGTATATATATATATATATATATATATATATATATATATATATATATATATATATATATATATATATATATATATATATATATATATATATATATATATATATATATATATATATATATATAATTGAAGTGATAGAAAAATGAGGGTAATTAAGAAAAACAAGAGAAATATTCTTAGTTGTCCTAACTTGACTTTGATGGTGAATCTTACCAATTTTAGACAAGACAGAATTTGGATATATATATATATATATATATATATATATATATATATATATATATATATATATATACTAGAGGGGCATAGCCCGTGCTGAGCACGGGCCTAACATTTATTTTACATTTTTAGAGTAGTAAATATTTGATGATACACAACAGTACGTGTCATTGGCTATATTGATACAAAAGTGTGTTTCTTAGTTTACACAAGAGAACACAATCATAAATAATATATACATCCTTAAATTATAATTAAAACAAAATAACATGAATGCCTAAAAAATGGCTCATCTAATCACCTGATTTTAAACTGAGGTAAGAGAGTTGAACTACTTCTAAAGAAGTGCATAAAACAATAATTCAAAATATGCGCCAGGGTGTGATCGATGATACAAACATAGCTGCAATATGTCGTTCAAAACGTTTGACAAGTCCATTTGCTCCGAGTTCATTGTGGTAAGGTATAACATCAACAAAGGGTTGTTCATAAGTTTGTGCATCAGACTCTAGTTCAACATCTTCTATGAGTATGTTCCAAGATTTGAATTCATAGTGTAGCGCTACAATGTTAATCAGAGTCATTAGCTGAGAAAAAGATCATCATTAAGACAGTCATATTAGCCACAATTAAGGCAATATATAGAAAAACTACTATGAAGTTCATCAATTAAGCATTAAGCTTGGTGCTGTAGTACTACTATGAAGTTCCTTTGCTTTTCTCCTTCTATAGAGAAGCTATATATAAGTCTAAATGTTGATGCTTAAAGGGTTTTCTTTTTTAGGTAAAATGGTGTTCTCTTCCATCTTTAAGTAGAGCAGACATCTTAGTACACAACTCACAAAAATCTTGTGAATGGATAAGGATTCATTGAGTGAGAACTTGAATCCCTCCCTATCTTTTTTTTTTTACTCAAAGACATCATGATATATAAGTCTATGATAAAATTCAACCAAGTAGTTAAACTCCCTCGCAGATTTTTTGACTGAACTGCTTGAAATATAATCTCACTCATGCCATGCACAATTCCTTTCTCTAGTCAGTTTGATATATCATAAAGCTCTAAGATGATATCAAACCATTACAAATCACATCTATGACTTAAAAAGTATAAGAAAATAAATAAATTAAAGAAAAGAAAAATAGATACAATAGAAATTACACCTGAAGTTCAAGCTCAAAAAAAGTAAGTTCTGTCACTTTATATTGAGGAAAATGTCTAATGTTGTAAGGTACAAAGTGTAATTAATTGCGAAAGAAAACATTCGCAGCTCACGCTTAAGTGATTCACTTTATCTATTTAAGAGTCGATACAGTAATATAAAATTATGTTCAACTTTTTATCCTAATATTTTTAGTAATGAAAAAGAGCACTCACAATTAATTATAAGCACTTTTCAAATTCTCTATATGTTAGTCCGACTGCTACTGTTAGTATTTTTTTCACTTTTATTTGTTGTTGCAGTTAAAATTATTTTATGCACATCTGGTAGCTTACCTGTAGATTGTATCATGGCATTATGTGAGATGCTCCTGCTGTAATTGGCTCCTTGTGGATTGTTCGTGTAGGGAAAACCGCACTTGCCAACAAAGAAGTGCTTTAGTCCCCACAAACAACTCTATAGCAAACAACCACCACATTAGCTCTTTAGTTGTCACTTCTTTGCAAAATGCACCTTGACAACAAAAGAGGAGCTTATGTTATCTCTCGAAAGTGTGGCAAACGTCAATCAATTATTTATTTAAAGAGGCACTCCATTGACATCTTATGACAGATGGAATCCAAAAAAATAATCATAGGAGGAACCTCAATGAACTAATGACTCTCCAGAAGTTCCCTCAAGTCCTTTTCCTTCAAATGTCTTCGCTTCACTTCAAGAGGGTATTTATCAAGGAAAAATTATAATTTCTTTTAATGGAAGAAGCATAATGGGTGATTTCCTCTAAATTTCATTACATTGTTCCCTAACCTGAAATAGTGTGAATCTAGTTAACTTTGTGTTTCAGTTCTTCGAATAATTTTGATAAAATGTGTCCAAAAGATAAATATATGTTTACACACACACATCAAAAGATAATTATTAAACTATAAATATTAAAAGATCAAGGCACTACATGTTTGTATTGAGAATTCATGCCTCTCTCTACTCAAATTCTCAGCATTCTCTATAGGCTCCAAAAATAACTTATTTAACAAATAAAGATTATACAAATATGTTTTACAATTATATTCATACAATCTATTTTAGCTTTACAACAACATATTCCTCAGTATGTACTCATACAAATAATTTATCAGCTACAAATTAATTAACTTCATTAAACACAATTAATAGGCTCAGGAACCTACCATTGTTAATATATAGTATGTTAGCAGCTACAACATTTGTCAACATTAGTTTAAGCTTTGAATTCTATTAGCAAGCCCTCATACTTGTTAAATGGTTTCAATAATACATTTGGCTCACAAAAGAGCACCTCATTTGTTATATGATTTCTTGAAATTCCAGAGCTTCTTTGTTCTTTCTTTAATACATGGCATAATACATATATTAGACCCTAAATTTGACTTTAAATTTTAACTTTGACCTCGAACTTTCATAATGCACAAACAGAAACTTTAACTATCCAACTTTTAAATAAATAAACACATGGGTCCTACATGGCACAATACACGTAGGACACCACGTAGGACAAAAAATGACATGTAGTACGACATGTAGTACATCTGTGTTTATTTGTTCAACTTTATACAAGTTTAAGTGTCTATTTGTGCACATCCAAAGTTGAAGGACATAAATGTAATTTGAAGCCAAGTTAAAGGGCACATTTATGTATTATGCCTTAATACATTGTCAAGCACAATTTTATCAAGATTTCGTCTATGGCATTTTGTAATGAACTTGTCAAATACTAAATAACATGAAAAAAATGGAAGTTGATTGGTTACATTCATTGCTTGATAAAGTATGTATAAAAGTGTAGAACTATGAGAACCTAAAATAAAAGGCACCAAAGAAATTGTTTTGACACAAAATGGGAAAATATATATCCTAATGAAAAGAGATACCCAAAACAGGGGGAATCATAAACAACATTTATCCAGATTTCAAATAAAAGAAAAACACAGGAGTACATGTTGACAACATTTATCCAGCTTCCACGTCAAAGAAATAATATACTTATCACAATGAACCTGGAAAAAGGAGATATGTCTGTCCATCACTCGTCTTGAAACTTATACACATGCATATCTAAAGAGGAAGAACAATATATTTTAAAATCGTCAACAGGAATAAAAGGAAGAATTCAAACTCAGTATAGAACGTCAGTGATATTAGCCAACTATAGTTTCCAAATTAATTTTGATAATTAGGCTAAAGGTACAGAGTATAGATGTAGAATTTAAAAGCAAAATTAAGAGAATTTTGATAAGCCTTTTCTTAACTCTTATCATCTGCAAATTTACACTACAAAGAGAATTTTATAAGTAATTATAATCATAAAAAAGCATACTAATGAATAATCTCAACTTATTAACACCTAGGGCAAGTCTACTTCAACTCACTAAGAAAACATAGTTTTTCTTTCTTATTTATACGACAATAGTATAAGGACAATCCATATGCGATCAAGTACATAAGTTATGCAGAGCCTCCTCAGAAATTTAAATTTATTAAAAAAAATTGAGATTCTACTGCTCAACGTCAATGAAGTCTCAATTGTCAAACTAAAGAAATCAAATACATTATTTGCTACTTAAGTGTTTAGCAAGTACATAAGTAAATGCTTTCACATTCGAACTCTTCTTGTATGTGTTGTGTGTGCTTTCAAGCAATATGACTTCTTGATAAATGAACGATTTCTGACAAAGTGCCCCATACCTGCACTCAGGGGTAACTTGAGATAAGGTATAGAAACAGTGCGATTATTTTGACTTGAGTCTCTTTCTCCTCATGAAGTCTTGAATAGTAAAGAGAAAAAATTTCTCTATATCCATACTACAGGAAAAAACACTTATTACCCCCATGTTGGAAAACAAATAAACTTATTTAAGCACTAAAATCAAAGCAACAATAAGAGATGGAGTGGTAGAAGCTATAGTGTATACTTTTCACTTTTGATAATCTAGACTTTGTCAATGGTTCTATTGAGTTTTTTTTTTTAGTTCTTTTCATATGTCATATGGATCAAATTACAGGATCTCTATATGTATGCGCTGAGGAGGTGTATCATCTAGACAAAATGTAAATTAAAGTGGAAGATGGATAAGGATGAAACAAACTCAAATTCATAATAAAGAAGTGAGTGAAATCAGTTCGTGAAATGTAATTTGAAAATCTAGTATTGCCCCACAACAAGTTTTGAGAGACTCTTCACCTTAGAATTTAGAGAGAAGTGCAAAAACTATAATACTACATGAGTGTACAAGGTAGTATCCACAAAGAAGAGTCGTCTTCAACAGATTATTACCTTAAACTTCTGGGGTTCCACTTGACTTGTTAACTACGTTGATTGGAAGTAGTTCTATGTGAAGAACGTGTTATATATAGTTCAAATTAATTTTTTTTATATTCCTTCAGAGTTTAAAGAAAATTTCATCAAATATTATATATTTATTAGTTTCATATAATAAAATCGATACACACATCTTGAATATTTTGATAGTCAAATTCCATAATAAAAAAAATAATTTAAGATATGCTTTTCGATCAAAGGTGAAAGGTGCAATATTACTATACAAGGTTTGATTCAGCTTATAAGCTAGTCAACACTCAAACTAACTTACTATAATAAAAATTAGTCAAACATTATAAGTTGATTATAACTATTAGATAATTTGATTTTCACATACTTCTATCTAAATATAATTGTTTATCAACTAGTAACAATCTTCTAACACAAATGAGCTAAGCTTTCTACAAATATATATAATCTTTAACAAGAGTTGAAAAAGGGAGAGACAGACATTATCTCAAAAAATGTAATGTAGACCAAAAAAAAAAAAAGACAGAATTTGTTTTTACACCTTAAAGGTCTACTTTTTTTTTTATTAGTATTGACGTTATTTTAAAGTTTTCTTTTTTAAGTTGACTTTGCAATTATGATAAAATTCAGTCGTCATTTTACTTAGACTGTTATAAAATAAAGTATTAGAAATTTAATAACAAAGAAATAGAGAGAAAGAGTAGTAATATTTTCTTCCAATCTTTCAATATGTCAATGCATTTGTATCTACATATAAGATGATTATATATAGAAAGTAAGTATATCCCTAATCCTTCAAAGTTCATGAAAGAGATCTTTAAAGTCATCATTAAATCCCCTAAAGTCATACTTAAAATCTTTTAAAGTCATGAAGTGTGGATTTGATATATAGAATCCACAAAACATTTATTTACAACACTCCCCCTTGGATGTCCATGTACAAAATAAAATCTAGAAGAATAAAAGAGAATGTACATAACTATTCTTAATACACATTGTTTGCTGCCTCGTTAAAAAACTTATCAAGAAAAAAATCCAGTGGAAAAAAAATCTTGATTAAGTAAAAAAGAGTATAGTGCGTATTTACTCCCCCTGATGAAAACATCATTTAATATCTCGAAGAAGACACATTCCAATTTGTATCTCAATTTCTCAAAGGTTGAAGTTGACAATGCCTTAGTAATTAAACATATATGCTAAATTATCATTTGAGCGAACTTGTTGAACATTTATATCACCCTTCTTTTGAAGATCATGAGTGATTTTTTTTTTGGTTAAATGAGTTTTGTTCTATCTCCTTTAATGTATCCCCATTTTCTTTGAGCTATACATGCAACATTATCTTTATACAATATTGTTGAAACATCTCTTCCCAAAGAAAGGCTACATATTTCTTGAATGTGTTGAGTTATTGATCTCAACCAAACACATTCTCGACTCACTTAATGAATGACTATTAACTCTGCATGATTTGAGGAAGTGACAACCATAGTTTGTTTTTTTGAACGCCATGATATAGTTGTACTACCACATGTGAATAAATATCCTGTCTGCGATTGACCTTTATAGGGATCAGACAAATATTATACATCTGCATAACCAATCAATTGTGACTTGAATTCATTTGAGTAAAATAATCACATATTAATAGTCCATTATAGGTATCTGAATATATGTTAAATCTCATTCCAGTGTCTTCGTGTTGGAAAAAAACTAAACCTTGCTAACAAACTTACTGAAAAACATATATCACGTCTAAAATAGCAAGATACATTAATGCACCAACTGCACTAAGATATTGTATTTCACCACCAACAAGTTCACCTTCATTTTCATTTGGATTATAGATCCAAAATCTTCATATTTTTCAAGTGAAGTTAACTCTGGTTGAATTGCGTCCTTCCATTTTGGCCAATTATTTCTGTCTACGTTCATTGACAAATTTTGGTTCATGATCCTCATCTTGTTGCATTATTTCAATAGTGACATTATAAGCAAAAATGTTATCAACCACAACATCATTTTGGTTTCACCTTTTTTCAGTCGAGGCATAACTTATTGAAATCTCCTCATTTTCATTATTTTCAGATATCTTAACATTTTCTATTGTATCATCATTTGTTATGTCTTGAAGCTCTCCTTGAGCACTCACTTTCATATTATGATCATTTTCTTCTTTTTTTTCGAGAATTTTTATCCTTCGAATCAATTGATTTACCACGTTTTAGATGTGGTCTAGACTCATTTGCATTAACAGTTTGTTCTATCGGAATATCAACTCGAATTGGAGCATTTGCAGCTGGAACATCAGATTTAGTAACCCTTGAAAGATTAGTAAATGCATCTGGCAGTTGATTTGCAATATTTTGCAAATAAATCATCTTTTAAACCTTTTTGTTGACATTGATTTGTTCGAGGATCTAAATAAGATAGTGATACGGAGGATCTAAATAAGATAGTGATACTGCATTCCAATCTATTTCATTTTTCAATTTCTTATGTTTCTCCCCTAATGTTGGGTATTCAGATTCATCAAAATGACAATCAACAAATCTTGTTGTAAATAAATCTCCAGTCATAGGTTTCAAATATTTTATGATAGAAGGAGATTCACACCCAACGTATATTCTCAACCTTCTTTGGGGACCCGTGTTTGTGTGTTGCGGTGAAGCTATTGAAATATATACTGCACATCCAAAAATTTTAAGGTGAGAAATATTTGGCTCTTTTTCAAAAGCCAACTGTAATGAAAATTGGTTGGCCTTATGCGCACAAGTGCTGATGCATGCAAAATAGCATGCCCCCATACCGAAAGAGAAATTTTTGTCCTCATTAGTAATGGTTTATCTATCAAATGAAGACGTTTAATCAATGATTCTGCTAAACCATTTTGGGTATGAACATGAGCAACTGAATGTTCAACTGTTCAATGGACATACAATAATCATTAAAGGATTGAGATGTAAATTCACCAGCATTATTAAGACGAATTGTCTTTATAGTATAATCTGTAAATTGTGCTCTTAACCTTATAATTTGAGTTAACATTATCGCAAAAGCCATGTTGCGAGTTGATAATAAGCACACATGTGACTATCTTGTAGATGCATCTATCAAGATCATATAATATTTAAATGATCTACATGAAGGGTGAATTGGTGCACAAATATCACCATGTAAATACGTTCCAGAAATGTAGAAGATTCAATCCCAACCTTAGTTTCCAATGGTTTAATAATCAGTTTTTCTTGGAAACAAGCAACACGAGAGTTCCTTAAATTGAAGAATTTTCTGATTCTTCAAAGTATGTCCATGTGAATTCTCAATAATTTTGCACATCATATTATAACCGGGATGGTTCAACCGGTCATGCCAAATGATGAAATCATTATGATCAATAAACTTTTTATTTACCATGACATGTGATTCAACCACATCAATACTTGTGTGGTACAACCCAGAAGAAAGTGCAGATAATTTTTCATGCACAAATCTTTTTCCTCTTTTATTATAGTAATATAAAGATATTCAACATTTTCTTGATTTGCAGTCTTAATTTGATAGCCATTTTTGCGAATAGCCTTGAAACTTAGCAAGCTTCTTTGAAACATACTATAATACAAAACATTATTAATGGTCAATATTGTTCCTCCAAATAGTAATAATGATGCTCTCCTAGAGCCCTCAATTATTTTTGTACTACCGGATATTGTATTAACATTGGCCCCTTTCATAATTAAATGAGAGAAATATTTCTTTTCTCTTAATATAGTGTGAGTTGTAGCACTATCCAAGAGGCACATATCTCCAATTACTCATCTTGAATCCAATTGAAGACTGAGAAATTTTATTTATCTTCATAAGAGATAAGATAACTAGCAATATTGCAAGAAAACTTATGTCTTTATAGTATTTTACTTTTAGAATAAAAATGACACAAAAAAATAAAATAATGAAAAGCACACAAAACAACAACATATTGTATATCATAAAATAATATCAAACTTCAGTTACGATCTTTAAAGAAGTCTTCAACCTCCAAATGAGTAATATCATTAAGGTTATTAGAATCGTCATTCTTCAAAGCCAAATTTGCTTTAATATTATCATTGTAATTTGCGAAGGTTTTTCCTCAACGGTATTTTCAAATGTCATGTGTGATTCCACCCGAGCACTAGAAGAAAATGTGTCAGCTCTATTTGCCTTTCGTTTAAAGGATATTTTGATAAAGCCTGACAAAATTCTCTGGCGTCCGACATTCATTCTTCCAATGGTCTTTCATGCCACAACGATGACAGTTGCCTCTTAAAGTATTATTTTGAGAACCCATATTGTTCTCTCTTTTATAATGACCACTACCACGATGATTATTATATCGTTTTCTGTCATTGCCGAGTCCACGCACATTATTACGATCCGAATTTTTTTTTTATCTTCTTTCAGACTCCCATGTGCTTCCACCACATTTGCTTCCGGTTATGTAGCAGTTCGGGCTTCATGATTTTTCAACAGAAGGGTATTATGTTGCTCAGCCACAAGAAGGCATGAGATTAAATCAGAATACTCTTTAAATCCCCTTTCACGGTATTGTTGTTGTAACACCAGATTTGAGGCATGAAAAGTAGTAAGCGTCTTTTCCAACATATCTTCATCTGTTATATTTTCCCCATGTAATTTTAATTGGGAAGTTATTTTATAAACAACGAAATTATATTCATATACAACTTTAAAAGTCATGTAATCGTAAGTTTATCCAATCATAACGAGCCATTGGCAATACCATTGCCTTAATTTGGTCATACCTTTCCTTTAAACCAGTCCACAATTTAAGTAGATCTTTCACTGTCAAATATCCAGCCTTTAATCCTTCATCCAAATGATGACGAAGAAAAATCATAGCCTTCGCTTTGTCTTGACTCGATGCTGCATTTTCCTTAGTAATGGTTGTACCAAGACCTTTAGCGTCTAGGTGAATTTCAGTATCGAATACCCATGATAAATAATTGTTGCCAGAAATATCAAGTGCCACGAACTCCAATTTTGACAAATTTGATATGATGAAAACCTATTATAAAAATAGTCAAATTAGATTAAAATTATTAACTTTTAACTATTGAAAGTTAAGAAATATCATATGTAGTATTCTTTTAATAAGAAATTTTATTTTCATCAATTAATAAAATTTACTACCATCTTATATTATTTAGATAATATATAAACTGAAAATATTCTAATGTATACCTGTGCTTAGAATATGAAAATAAAAATAGTTATATCACATAGCTTGTAAGAGACTTCGTGTTGATAACGTGTTATAAAATAAAGTATTAGAAATTTACTAATAACGAAATAGAGAGAAAGAGTAGTAATATTTTCTTCCAATCTTTCTATTTTTCAATGCATTTGTATCTAATCCTTCAAAGTTATAAAATATATTTTTAAAGCCATAATTAAATCCCATAAAGTCATACTCAAAATCTTTTAAAGTTATGAAGTGTAGATTTGATACATGATATCCACACAACATTTATTTACAACATAAACTTTTTTTCTCCTGATTATTTCATTTTTCATGTTCTTATTATTTTGAAGTTATGACTTTAATTAATTTATTCTTATTAGCGATAATATAGATATTTAAAAAGAAAAATAGAGAAAAAGAAATTAAAAAATAGCATATGAAATTATTTTTATTTATCCAACTATTTATTCTAAAATAATGAAATTAGTTATTCACATATAGGACAAATTAACTAATGTTACAAAATTTCTATCTCATTTTTTCATATAAACACCACTTATAATTAAGATTAACAGCACCTCATTTTCATATAAGCACCAATTATAATTTAAGAATAACAACACCTCATAGTTCCTCATAGTTTAAGCATTAAACTAATAAAAAATAGTAGATGGTTTAGTTTAGTTTATCTCTTTTTTTTAACACTTTTTTCTAATTTTTATTAAGTATTATTTTATAATATATCGTGTTATATTATATTGTGTTATTTTATATTATATCGTACTTTATTATTTTAATAACTATAATATTTAGATAGATTATATCGTTTTCCGTCGCTACATAATGCCACACATCCATAATTTGAATAATAAACTTATAAGACAAGCACGATGCATGGTAGGTATATTATAAAAGGCTCGTATAAATAATGAAATATAATTATTAAATAATAAATAAATATAAAATGAGAAGAAAATATTAACGTAACGATGCGATCACACCAACTCAGTTATTTCATAAAATCAATCTTTTCATCATTACCTAACGATAGATTTAAATCATACGATATAATAGAATTTAAGTAATAATATAATATATTTAAATAAACAATATAATACGGGTAATATGTGAAAGTATTAAACTTTAAACTTATAAAAACATAAATAGTTTAGTTTTTTTTTTTCCAAAGTATTAAAATCTTTTCTAATTGAACATAAAATTACATGTGATGAAATGCACAAGAATCAAGAATGAGTATATATACCTTGGATGATTATTGATCTATGGCTAGTTTTCAGTTAAGGGTCGGACATCTTAGGACCCATTTGTGAATAATGAGCTGGATCTGACAAATTTGCAGCACATACAATATGCCAAATCAAGAACAAGTAGTGTTAATAAATAAAAAAAGAAATTTTTAATATATATATTTTTTTTTGTGATTTGAGTTGAGATTTGATGACCCAATAAGGAAAAATTGATGATTTTCAGATTTCCATGAAGAAAAGAAGAAGGAGGAGGAAAAAGGGAAGATAAGTTTTAATCATGGTTTTCTCTAAAGATAATATGACAGGTATTATTTTGGCTCTGCTTGCAAGTGTGTTCATAGGGTCAAGTTTTATTATTAAGAAGAAAGGCCTTAGAAGAGCTGCTGTTGTCTCTGGTGTTAGAGCTGGTATGTGGGGTTCTTTAAAGTTTACATCTTTTCATGTTCTTGTTACTTATTCTGTTGTATGAATCTGATTTTGAGTTTTTTTTTTTTTTTTTTTTGGGGGGGGGGGGTTGTTTTTGTAGGTGTTGGTGGGTATTCATATCTTTTGGAGCCCCTCTGGTGGATTGGAATGATCACAAGTAAGTTTTTCCCTTTCTTTGGAGCCCTGTGGGTCTATCGGAAACAACCTTTTTGCTTCTCAAGGTAGGGGAGGGGTAAGGTCTGCATACCCAGTTCCCTCCCTAGACCGCTCTTGTGAGATTGCGCTGCACATGTTTTTTCTGTTCTCTGCAGTCCTATATCCTTAATTACAGCACTTGGTTATGCATTTCAATGTTTGATAAAGTGTTACTGCTTGAAAGGACTGGTAGAAGTGTATATATGAATATAATTTGTTGATAGTTTGGTATGGGAAGTCAAGTTTAATGATTGATTAGTGTGTTTCTTTTTTCAGTTTTGGAATTTTCTGTTAATCAACTCTCTACCCTTTTGGTGCTACTGATTTGTTTCATGATTTTCTCAAGTAAGGTGTGGCCTAGGTCTGGTGTTTTCTTTCTTGATCATTAGCTGACTGTCCATAGAATTTTCTCGTCTTTTTTTCTTTTGCTTTTCATAGTGATAGTCGGAGAGATTGCAAATTTTGTGGCATATGCTTTTGCTCCGGCGGTTCTAGTCACCCCTCTGGGTGCATTGAGTATAATTGTCAGGTGTGTAATCTTGGTATTAGTATATATCATTGTTTATGATAAGAGTTGATATATGATTCTGGTTGCATAACCGGTTTTATGGCCAAAAACTCTTGTAGTGCTGTATTGGCTCAGATTATTTTGAAGGAAAAGTTGCATCCGCTTGGAATTTTGGGTTGTGTGCTGTGCATTATTGGTTCTGTTGTTATAGTTGTCCATGCACCACAGGAGCATCCTATCTCTTCTGTCAAAGAAATTTGGTATATGGCAACTCAGAAAGGTGAGCTGTTTCATCATGACCAAATCCTCTAGTTCCTTTGGGACCATCTACACTTTCTAACTTCATTTCCTTTTATATTCCAGCATTTTTGCTCTACATGGGATCGGTGATTGTCTTGGTTTTCATTCTTGTCTTCTACTTTGCTCCTCAATGTGGACACTCAAATGTTCTTGTTTTCACTGGAATCTGCTCATTGATGGGTTCTCTCTCGGTAAAACTTTGAGTCGAATTTTCTTGCCTTGTGGTCTATCATTTAAATGCTTAACTTCCAAAAATCTTATGTTTGGTAGTCAATAGCCATTTGTAATTGATTGCACAGATGCATCCGAATTTATGTCCCTCATGTTTATTGTGCAGGTTATGAGTGTTAAAGCCCTCGGTACTTCACTGAAGTTAACTGTTGAGGGAAAGAACCAGCTGATCTATCCGGAAACCTGGGCTTTTATGTTTATTGTGGCAGTTTGTGTTGTTACACAAATGAACTATCTCAATAAGGCGAGTAGCTGCTATTCTAACTGTTTTTGTAATGGAACACATTTTGTCTACAAACTTACTCTTTAAATTGAACTGTTAATTCATCGTTCAAGATTCTAAAAGTGCCCTAAAAATTTTCTGATAATTGGTGGTTGAAAGGAGTAGTCCAGCGAAAGTGGAAGCCAAGAAGGTTGCTTATATGGAGTTAGTGTAGAGCAAAGACGAGGAAAGAGGAAATGAGAGATATAAGGTGATGAAGAAGGAAGCAAAGTTAGCGATTGCAACAGCTAAAATGACAGATTTTGAATGCTTGTATAAAGAACTATTGGCTAATGGCTGGGATAAGAAATTGTATGGGCTTGTCAAGGCAAGAAAGAGAAGGTCTTGAGATCTGGACCAAGTGAAGTGCATTAAAGATGAGGAAGACAAAGTATTGGTGGAAGATGCACACAATAGACAGAAATGACAGGCATACTTCCTTAAACTTTTGAATGAAGAGGTGGTCATGAATATTATATTGGGTGACTCTGAGAGGTCATTGATAATTTGAGTAGTGTAGGGGCATGGAGTTTTAGGAGGTTATTCGTAAGATGAGTAGACAGATGTGACCAGATCAGGCTAGATTCTGGTGAAATTTTGGAATAGCAATGTCAAAACAGGAATGGACTAACTGGGTTGTTTAACGTTATTTTAGGACGTAAGAAATTCTTGGAGAATGCAGGTCGAGTACAATGGTCCCATTGTACAAGAACAAGGGTGATATTTAGAATGCAACAATTTTAGAGGTATCAAGCTATTAGCTATACATGAAAGTTTGGGAGAGGTTGGATATGAGGGTGAGGAAGCCCGTTACCGAGAGCCAATTTGGATTCATGTCGGAGAATTTAACCACATAAGTCATTCATCTCGTAAGGAGATCGGTGGATCAGAGAGGAAGAGGGAATTACATATGGTGTTTATTGACCTAGAAAGAGCATATGACAAAGTCCTTAGAGGGGGTTCTATGGCGATGTTTGGAGGTTAGAGTTGTTCCCCTAGCTTATATTAGGGCTATTAAGGACATGTCCGGTGGAGCTAACACTCGGGTGAGGACACAGGGAGTAGACTGGGAGCACTTGCAAGTCGTGATAGGGTTGCACCAGGAATCATCTCTTAGCCCATTTTTATTTCCTTGGTGATGGATGAAAAAACTGATGTAACATATCCAAACAGAGATGACATAGTGTATGTTATTTGTAAAGGACATAATATTGACTGAACATAAGTAGAGTTAATGATAGGCTGGAGGTTTGGACACAAACTCGAGAGTCTAAAGAATTCATCGTGAGTAGAACTACAACATAGTACTTGGACTCTTGGAGTGCAAGTTCAATAACGTAACTCACGAGGCAGATGTGAAAGTGAAGACTGATACACAAGTCATCTCCAAGAGAAGTTGTTTCAAGTATCTTAGGTCTATATTTGAGTATGGGGAGATTGTAGATGATGTTACGTATCACATTGGAGCAGGGTGGGTGCAATTGGGCTTGCATCTAGTGTGTTGTGTGATAAGAATGTGTCACCAAGACTTAAAGGTAGTTTTATAAATTGGTTTGTAACACGTTCTTGTAGATGGAAATAATGAAAATGAGGATTTTGAGAGGAATGTGTAGCCATAATAGGAGAGATAGGATTAGGAATGAAGATATACGGGACAAGGTGGAGTGGCCTCTGTGGTGGACAAGATAAGGGAAGCAAGACTGAGATGGTTCAAATTGTGAGGAGGAGATGCACAAATGTCTCAGTGAGGAGGTGCGAGAAGTTGGCTAGAGCGGGGGAAACACTCTATACAAGAAGTATATCAAAAAGTAGTTTACCTACAGGAAAATGTGATTATCTACCAAAAAAAACGTTCAGCTATACTAACAGGAACCTCATGGGTACTCCACAAGTAAATAAAAAACAGAAGGCGTGCTGCTCTAATCTGTACAAAATTGTATTCTGAGCTGTCAAAAGCTCTCGTTTATTGTGTTGTTATTTATCGGTCGACTATTTACTGGATCAGAGAAGTACAAGGAAGTGAGGAACTTTAATTTCCTATGTGCAAGTTATGAGAGATAGGCTTTCTCAAGAAGTTTGTGCTTTCCAATTATTGCTAATGATGAATAGAAACAAATATTACTACTCCCTCCGTTTCAAAAGAATGACCTCCTTTCCTTTTTAGTCTGTTCAAAAAGAATGATCTCTTTCTTTTTTTGGTAATAACTTTCCACGTGGCATGTTTAAGGCCACAAGATTAAAGGAAAATTTTGTACATTTGGTATGACTTTAATTTAGGACCACATGATCAAAAGTCTTCTTTATTTTGTTAAACTCCGTGTCAAGACAAAGCTGTGAAATGGAGTGAGTACTATTTTGACCAGAAAAGATCATGTGTGTGAGCTTTTTCTTCTTCCTTACTTCCAGATACCATCATTGAACATAGAACTTCCCTCAAACAATGCCAAAACCATTTCATGCAACTGAATTTTTTTAATGTAAGGTGCAATTGATGAGTTGATTTTTATCAAAATGAAACCATTTATCATGATAGTAATTTATACGGTCTCTGTTGATAATCCTAGTTCTGTCCTTCTAGTTGTAGTATACTGAATGATATCGACAAAGTACATTAATAATGAAGTAGTGGCAGAAGAGTTGCACGATGAAGACTCTAAAAATGCGTAGTTTTGTTCTGCATATATTGCAGCAGTTTAAAACTTTAAGATGATGAGTTACTTAATTGCTTGGGGAGTAGTCCATGTTTGTGGAAGTATCAAGAGTCTTTAGTTTCTTAATAGCTTTAGCTTCAAAGGGTGTCTTTGATTTCTTAATAGATTTAACTTTAAAGTGTATCTGAAATGTTAATTTCAAAATTAAATTGCTGACTGGAATATTTTGAATTTCCCTATATGTCTAAGATTGTGGAGAATATTGGTAATCCAATAACTTTTGCAAGTTTAGCAGGTCAGAAAAGATATTTTTCTTTTTCCTTCTTTTGACTGACTGATTGAAGAGTTTCAAATTAGCTTCTAGATGCTATTGATTTTATGTAACTTTTTTCTTATTACAGAAGTCATATTATATGTTTTCTTTCTTGGTCAATCTTGAGAAGCTGCTTCACCTTTCAGATATACTCTAATTCTTGATCATGGATTTCTTCAGTGTCCTATTTTGTAGTGTATATTGCAGCTCGATCTTGTTGAGTTCCAAGAAGACTTTGTGCTTGTTTGGGTAGTTTATGCAGCCTTGTCTTGAAAATGTAGTAGTTATCTTGAATTTCTTTCCTTTGGGGTATCAATCTTAAATGATGTGATAGCATCGTCCTTTATTAATCCTGATTCCCGTTTTATAGTAATGTGATGTACAGAGCAGACTATTTTTTCTTTACCTTCGTCGAGCAATATTTGGCTGATATCATGAAAAAGCTGATTAATCATTTCTCTGCTTTAAGCCTTTAACACCTTTTTTTTTTTTGCTTTCCATGTTTCAGGCCCTTGATACCTTCAACACTGCCGTTGTCTCTCCTATATACTATGTTATGTTCACAACACTAACAATCGTTGCCAGTGTCATCATGTTTAAGGTGTTGTATCTACCTTTTTCCTTCTTATTGCTTCATTTTTCGAGCTCGTTTATAGAGAATGATGAATACATTAGAGTTCATCCGCTTCTTGGAAATATATCCTAAACTTTACGCCTTAGAATGCCATGTACAGATACACAATTGCATGACTTGGAAATACTACATTATGTGGAACAGGAAAAACATGATTATTTGTCCAAAACTTTGAAGCCATGCTTATCGATCTATTTATACTAATACATGTAGGACTGGGATGGACAAAACATTGGGAGCATTACATCAGAAATATGCGGATTCATCGTTGTGCTCTCTGGAACCATCTTGTTGCATGTAACCAAAGATGTGGAAAGAAGTTCATCCTTCAGAGGTGCACTTTTCATCATCCTAATGTTTATAAAAAACTGATCTTCTTTTCTCTCTATCCTTAGCATTACTACCAAAAAATGCAGGTAATTACACACCTTCATCCCCTTCGTTATCAACACGACTATGTAATTCAAACGGGGAATCACATAAGCATGAAGAAGAACATGAATCGTACTCTGAGGAAGCCGATTCTAGAAGACAGGATCTCCAGGTTTAACATGATTACTTTTAGAGAAGACCAAGACTCTTTTCTTATTATGTTCCACAAGGAACCATGATTCGCGGTTAGAAATGTGAAGCAGGCAACCAATAATCCATCTGAAACCTTCAAAGCTGCTGCAAGCCTGCGACGCCTCAGTTTCGTTTTCTATTGCATCTGATTTTTAGCAGCAAGGTAAGGATTCCACAGGATGTTAAAGAAAGAGTTGATGGGTGTTGGAGATAATCAAAAGTTGTCGCGGACTGAAGCTATACTGTTTGTTTATTTAGTTATAGGAGTTTCAAATATTGGTTTGTTGTACATCATTAAGATTATAGAAGCAAAGTTGAATGATGAGAGCTTAAATAAGAGTTCTCTGTGCAAAACAAGTGATTTCTAGTAGTTCTGCAGTGATTAGAAGTGATATAATTCATTGTATATGTAGTAATATTTGATGCATTGGGTAGTCTTTGTTTATGTTTCATTCTTTTTAGTGGACTACTAAATCACAAGATGTTTGATTCACTACAATAACACTATATTTTTTTTGTTTTATGTCAAGTGATTTTTCACTTACTTCCCATGTAAAAAGAAAATAAAATTGCACGGTCAGTATATGTAAGTTAAATTCATCATCATATTTAAAATAACCACATTGTCCTGATCATTTAACTAATGTATCAAACTTTTTCTATTACAGTATTTATATCTTTTGTCTTTTAAACTTCAATCAGTTATATAATCAGTCATCCTATCTAAAAAGGATGATTTTTTTTTTAGTAAATTACATAGATTCAAAATATGTAATTTGTAATACAAAATTTATATGAAGTGTTTTGGAGTAAACGCATGTTTCCAAATCTAGCATATAAAAATGATGTTAAGAAAGATAAAGATCAAGTTGAATAGCTGAAGGTTACCTTGTCATTTTCAGTCAATTATATATTTACATTCAATGTGTCACACAATATGTAAAGACTATCTCAAGCCATACGCCTTAATTCAAAACAAAAAAACTAAGAAGAAAATTTCTACTTTGCTTTCTCTTCACCTCGAGATACACATGTTTAAGTATTTGACCTTGTCTTTGATACTAAAATCAACTTTTAACTAAAGAATGAGAGTTATGATACACATGTGACCTTGTCTTTGTTACTAAAATGAACTTTTAACTAAAGAATGAGAGTTATGATACTCATGTTTAAGTATTTGACCTTATCGTTACTAAAATCAACTTTTAACTAAAGAATGAGAGTTATGATACACATGTGACCTTGTCTTTGTTACTAAAATCAACTTTTAACTAAAGAATGAGAGTTATGATACACATATTTAAGTATTTGACCTTGTCTTTATTACTGAATGAAAGTTATGATATGCACCTGTTGCATCTTTCAACATGATCTTAGGTCCATTTCAAAGAAAATTAAAAAAATGAAGGTCGATCTGTTTTTAAATTTTTCGGAGTAAATTCACATATCGATTTCTTTTAATTTACTTATCTTGACATAAAAGATAAGTAACATTACTACTTGTATTATATGTATGTTTACAAGTGATGAAAGGGAAGATAAAGATTCAAATGAAAGCCACAACACATTCATTTTGTTTGAATGTCACAAAAATAAAATCTTTGTTTAGCTCTCTTAACACACACCACACAAACTTGACAGAAACAAGAATTGAGCTGCTGATGGAAGACAGTGCAGGAGTCAAGACATGGCATGTTCTTCATAGGCTAACAAACAAACTCAGTGCAATCGATTCCTAGTGGTGGGGCCGGTCCGTCTTGGGAGGATAGTGTGTATGCAGACCTTACCACTACATTGAAGGTAGAGATGTTATTTTCGATAGATCCTTGGCTCAAAGAACGATATAAAAGAAGGCAGTAGCAACAAGTAGAAGAAACAAAAAGATAATACAGTAATTGATAATAATAATAATAAGGTACTTTTAGTCATTAAACATCTTATATAAATTGGTGTATATAAGGAGGTTGAATAGATTAAATGGTAAACATGTGCTTGAATCGTAGAATAGAAAAAGCAAATTGACAGAGAAAGGTATATATCATGAAAACTACAAGTTTTACATAACCTATTTCTGCACTAAAATGATCAAAAGTACTAATTAAGTTGGCAGAGAAGAAATCAAGAAATGTTTGTTGTGTGTCTATTCAATAAGTTTGATAAACTAAGCAAATACATGTAGCATGCAGATTTAGTTGTTGCTTTGGAGTAATCGATTCCAGGAACGTCACACAGTCCTGTACAGTCAATGTGTCACACAATGTGTAAAGACGATCTCAAGCCGTTTTAAAGTTGGAAACTATCAATAGTTCACATTCTCAAGTCAACTCACAAAATGCGTCTTTGTTTTGTCTTTCTTAACAACCCTGCACACACACACACACACACACACACACACAATGGCCTGAGCTTATTTGTGTCCCACATCTCAGGGAATTAATTAATTCGTATCCAGGGAATATTGTAAGTGAACAAAATAAAAAAATATGAATATGTCAAATTCTTCAAGCTGGAATATTAATAGTTCAGGGTATCTGTTCAATATTTGTTAATTAGTTTTCCTGATTCACCTTTCTTCAGTTTTGGAACTGGAAAGTGATAAATTAAGTAGAAAGTTGTTATGTCGAAAATTGGGGGTATGAACAAAGTCTCGCGTTAGAAGTTGGTACGAGAAAGAAGAAATGCATGTAGTGAAGTGATACTCTTATTTAAAATGAGCATTCTCAATGCTATGCCCTCAAGCGTACTCAAATCCTCATGCTCTTTAGCATGAACTTTTATGAGCCCTCAGGAGTGGTTATGAATTGGAAAGTGTTTAGAGGCAGTGTTGGATACTAGATTTTCTGAATGTGGAGCTACTGAATTGGGAAATGAAGTATCACAACTACGGCTTGAGTCGCAAACCAATCATTCAGTGCGTTATGTTCATTGCTGCCTTGAGAAAAGCAATGTTAGATGCTGGAACACACAAGATTCCAGTCCTCATTTTAATGTGGAGCTACTGATAACTGCAGCAGCTTGATGACGAAATCTCGACTCATCAAAATCAGCTAATCATAGCTCGACAGATCAAGGAGGATACATTTTGGTGAAAATGCACAGCAAATCTGCTTCCGAAGTCTGTTTGGAGAGGTGTTTCTGTTTGTTTTCTACTTTTAATTAGCTGAATTTTTATCTTGACCCCCAAACTTTGAAATTATGAAGCGGATTGCTAATTAATTAATCTGAATAACAATTGATGTTAGAGAGGTTATTTCCAATGTAAAAGAAGGTATAAAAAACAACAAGATAATACAGTAATCGAGGCTAAAGAAACAACAGGTAGTAATAAAAAATGTAAGATGAAAAAAGTTGCTGCAGGGTCGGGTGTGTTTGATACTAGATTTTCCGAGTTTTGGATTGGAAGATTCC
Organism: Solanum chilense; assembly: GCA_032847665.1. Taxonomy (NCBI): domain Eukaryota; kingdom Viridiplantae; phylum Streptophyta; class Magnoliopsida; order Solanales; family Solanaceae; genus Solanum; species Solanum chilense. Next base: position 50,383,156 of record CM064973.1, read on the forward strand.
CATTTCTGAGATCATAGTCTCTTTCTCATGATACTTCGGTTGTGTTTCAATGGAAAAAATTAAAATAGCACAGACTACAACAACTTAATTGAATTCAAGTGTTCTTTGATATCATGTGACGAAAGAGTTGAGAGAAATACAATGTTTTTAGTGACGGAACATATCTATGTGCCATAGACAAATGAAAATAAAATCTTTATTCATAGGATAAGAAACACTTCATGGAAACATTACAAACTATGAAAGATAAAAAGGCTTTTATCTGCATCCCCAGCAATTCGGAACTTGGAAGTCTTTGAATCGTGAAATTTTCAAAAATGAAGAGTGAAAGTTAAGAGCTTTGAGGATGAAGGAGGTCGATAATTTCATCGATATACAAAAAATAATCTTCTGAAAGATAATGATCAAGTGGAATACCTGGAGGTAACTACTCACTAATATCTTTTCTTGTGCTTTTTCATTCTCGTAGTAATTATGTGTTCCAATTTTACATCCATCCTGGAAAACCATGCTGGATATTGAGTTGACCACATTATGTATATTACGGACAATCCAATAACAAGTCCACAACCGTAACCCATGAGAACCCCTTGCCAACTGATCATTGGTGAGTCTTCTTCTTCTTGTTGTTGATCTAGCTCAGCTGGAGTTGTCACTTGATCATCACCGCCACAATGTTTTGAGAGTGGAAATCCGCGTAACCCATCATTCCCTTGGTATGAACTGTTCACGAACGAATCAAATTGTTTTCCTTTGGGGATGCATCCAACAAGATGATTGTGAGAGAGATTTAAGACTTCAAGAAATGTGAGGGATGCAAGCTGCTGCGGAATTTCTCCGCTGATTTTATTTGATGAGAGATCCAATGATTCGAGTACTGATAAATTTTGCAATGATGCCGGTATATGACCTTCCAAGACATTATGAGATAAATTCAACGTACGAAGTCCAACAAGATCTCCAATAATGCTTGGAATATGACCTTCAAATCTGTTCTTTGAGAGATTGATAATCATGTTAGAATCCAAAATTCTAACAGAATCATAATCTTGTCCCTTTGTTGTAATTGTCGTCAAATAATCGTAATAAATATCATATTGATCAGAAATATACTCTGGGAATCTTGTATTCTCATCAATTTTCTTCATGGTTTGCAAATTCCCCAAAAGACCTTGTGGTAAATTCCCACTAAATCCATTAGATGATAGATCAAGAATTTGAAGACGCGTAAACAAGTTTGTATTCCCTGAAGATTTTATGGGACCATGCAACTTATTTGATCTCAAGCTTAAGATCTTCAATTGAGATAGGTATCCCAACAAGTTTGGAAATGTGTCATTCAACTGATTGTTACCTAGATCAAGTAGTGTCAAATACTCGCAATTGATCAAAGATCGTGGGACTTTCCCCGTTAGCTTATTCCCGCGGAAACTAATGGCCTTTAAAGAGTTTCCAACACTAAAAGTTGTATTGATTGTCCCACTAAGTCTGTTGTTGCTCAAATCCAAATAAAAAAGGTATTCATTCATCTCAACCACGCATTGTGGGATTGTTCCCTCCAAATTGTCACTTCCCAAGTCTAACGATATCAATGTTTTCAGATTGCAGATAGATGATGAAATATATCAACTGATATTATTGTGTGAAAGGAGAAGGAATTGTAGGCTCTCCTGGTTTAGGAGTGAATTTGGAATAGGACCTTTCAGCTTATTTTGTTTTAGAGTAACGGTAATTAATGTTTTGGACTTGAACTCTTGAATTTTTCCACTGAAAGTGTTATTGCTCAAGTCTAACATTGTCACTGAAGGAAGGGAGAATATCTAGGAAGGTATACTCCCATTCAAGTGGTTTGATGACAAGTAGAGCCATTCTAGGTTTTGAAGTCCGCTTACGTTGGATGGAATTGGACCAGTTAGGGAATTGGATGATAAATCTAGCCATTCAAGTTGGGTGTTAAAGGATAAGAACTCAAGTCCGCCATCAAACTTGTTATTTACAAGTGATAACCTCTTGAGCTTTTCAAATATCGTGAAATGGGAAATTGGTCCTTCAAGATAGTTATTACCAAGGTCCAAAAACACTATGTTGGTGAGATTCCATAGAGGTTTAGGAATAGGCCCTGGCAGATTACAACGACCCATGTACAACTCATGAAGTGAAGTTAGATGGCTGAATGATTCAGGTATCCTATCAGCAATATTCACACTAAGGACGTATAACTTCATGAGTGATGCACTGCTATTCCATTTGGTTGTGGGAAACCTAACCGTGAGCTGGGGATTGACTGATAAATGAAGGGATTGTAAGTTGGAAACGTGAAAAACTCTTTCGGGCAATATCCCATGTAACTCTGTGCCTGAAAGTTGTAGAGTTGTTAAATGAGAAGAGAAATTTGAAGGAATAGTGGAAGAGATGTTTACAGATTCAAGGTTGAGCTCTCTTAATTGGGTCAAGTTCTTAAGGAGCAGTTCAAAATTGTGAGGTACAAGACTAAGCCCATATTGATCACATATACGAAGAACGTGTAGTTTAGAAAGATGACAAATTTCAGAAGGAATTAGACCTGAATGCGACAAAATCGAGATGCGTCAAATTTGAAAACTCACAAAATTTAGGTGAAATGAGTGATCCAGTGAAATTATTAAAAGACAAATCAAGCCTTTTTAGATTGTAGAGTTGAAAGAGGCTACTATTGGAATGAAACTTGCCTTGAAGTTGGCTGCAACGGAGGTCAAGCGCAATCACTTGTCCTGTCGTCTCGTGACAATGAACGTCATCCCATGAGCAGCAACTTGTGCTTTTGTTTCAAGAAAGAGTTCTTGGATATGACTGAATCTCTACGCATGTACTTGTGTCGTAACAATAATCAGAATTATTAGGATTAATGGTAAACATGTTCTTGAATTGTATAAGAGCAAGAGCTTGATCTTCGGGGCACAAATGAGGCAAGGATGAGGATAAAGCAAGTTGACAGAGAAAGGCATATAGCATAAGGAATACAAGTTTTACACAATCCATTTTTGCACTAAAATGATCAAAACTTGTTACGTTAATAGAGAAGATATCAAGAGATGTTTGCTTTGTGTGTCTATTCAATAATTTAGATGAGGTATATATAGCACAAATTAAGCAAAGAAAAATTTAGTACTAGTTACCTCACATAGTGCGCCACCTCGAGCTAATTTTCCACAAGAATCGACCTGCTGATGGAAGACGGAGCAGGAGTCCAGTTTGGTCTAACAATGTCCGCGTTATCAATAGCTTGGTCCAATAATGTAACCATCCAAATATGTCACCATCCAAAGACTACATAATTTAAATTTTTCTTAGTTTGTGTATAGAACAGGGAAAAAACCTTTAAAGTTGAAAATTCAATAAGTTTGATTAATCAGAAAAGACAGCTATCATAGTAAGCAAAATATTTGGTTCATAAACCTTTAAAGTTGAAAATTCAATAAGTTTGTACGAAGCTCCTGCATTAATTCACACATGACAGTGATGCTCAAGTCGACTTGTCTTCTAATATAATTCAATTGGTACCGTCTACCTTCCACCAATAGAGAGATCGGATAACTCTTTCATCCGAGACTCATATGGGAAGAGTTCTTCCAATGTCATTGTTTTATTTTAAAAAATACTATTTATTGTTTGTGTTTAAAATGGGAGAAATTGACTATGTTTCGAAAAATCAATTAATCTTATTATTTAAGAAAAATCAACTTTCCAAATCACGGAGTCGCCACTTGATTTTTGATAAAATCAAGAAAAAATTTCAAAAGATTTTAAAAACAGATTAAAAATCGATTGAAAAAGGTTCGAAGTTCAGTGTACATCCCGAGAAGGTGTTAGGCACTCGAAATGTCCGCTAACTTGCGGTTGACCGGCGATTTGACTGAATGACTTTTTAAAATTTAATTTTTACTTAAGTAAAGAGAAAATTCTTTTAATTTTTTTTATTACTAAAGGGAGATATTTAGAGGGAATTAATTTAAGGAAAACTAAATGGTGATAAAAGTAAATAAAATAAAATAAGTAAATAAAATAGTAAAATTTAAAATAATGAAAAATGGCTACCCTTTAGGAGATTATTAAAATTCTACCAAAATATTGAATAATTCAAACAAATAAATAAAAGAGAAGAAAATATTTGAATTGGGCTTGATTGTCCAAATTCTTTCATTTGGGCTTTGGCCCACCTGTCCTAAACTAATTCTTATAATTGGGCCTTCTTCAAAACCTGCAGAAACAAATGACCTTTGGGCCTGTTAATAAAAAAGAGCTGAAGGGCCCTGGCCCAATTCCCTGAAAAGAGACATAAAGTATACAAACGATGTATACTGCTGCTCAAATCTGCAAATTTGATTTTCCAGCAACACATTTGCTGATTCTTTCGACTTGTAAACCTGTTTGAAGGGGTCTACGACTCGAGGAGGATGCTTTGATCCTTCATGGCTCAGCGAGGAATGCGAGAACGGAATCCAAAGTGGACTCGAGTCGATGTCACACAAGAAAACAAAACAAAAAAAAAAATTAGCAAGTTCATCTAAAAAAAAAAAAAAGAAAGAGAAGAAAAAAAAATTTCACCTCCCTCGGGGCAGCGAGCCGGAGACGAAACGAGCAGGGGAGGCAGCGAACACCCAAGTTTTTTACGTTTAAATTCGGACAGCTACGTATATCTTGTATGTGTGTATTTGTGCTATCAATATTCTTCTCTTTTCTTTTTCTCTCCTCTTATCTCTCTTCTTTTTATCTCTTCTTTTCTCTCTTTCCAATTTTCTCTCTTTTCTCTTTTTCTCTCCTTTTCCTTTTTCTTCCTTTTTCTTTTTCTTTTTCTTCCCTCCTTTCCATGAAGATGATGAGGGTATTTAAAAGCCAAAATTATGGCCAAAAGAGGGGGAAGGTTGTTTAAAAATTTGAATTTTGAATTTTAAATTTTAAAAGGGGTAAGGTTGGAGGGAAAGGGGAAAAAGGGAATTGGGTTGGGAAGAGAGTGGAATAGAGAAAAAATGGGCCTGAGCCGGGTGGATTTTGAGTTGGGCTGGCTGGAATTGAAGTGGGCTGCTGAAGGGAATACGCTGGAATGCTGGGCCTTCTGATAATGAACCTGAATTATTTAATAGGAGATTGGGCTGAAGGGTTGAGCCATTAGGTGGGTTGGAATGAAAATGGGCTGGGAATTAAAGTGGGCTGGGAAATTAAATAAAAGGGATTGTGTTAATTTAATAAATAGCCAAATAGAGTTAAGATGATAAATTCGGCTAAACCTTAAATAAAACGAATTTGTATTAATTAATTAACGAGCTTCTTATTTAGTAATATAATTTTTTAAATTGTAAAATAGTGATTCAAAATATAACCATAATTTAAGCTAAATTAGTTAAATAGAATACTTACTAAAATTTAAAATTATTTGAGAAATAATCGCAAAATATACCAACTATATTATTTTAAATTGTTTGGAAATTTAAGAAGCTCGAGAACTAATTTATACTGGGGAGGGTCGAAATTGGGTGTCAACAGCTGTCCCTCATTTTACTTGAGTTGATACAAGCAATTCGAGGAAAATGAAATTGACCAAACCAATTTTGACCAACCCCATTCATCTTTAAGGGAAGTATTTGGCAAAGGGTTTAGGAATTATGGCCGAACCCTTGAAACGGGTTTCCTACATATCTGAGGCTATATGAGAATTCAGGCCACTTGTAGTTCGATAAGCTTGATTTAACGCACGATTTTTTTTGTAATAAATCAAAAGCCACATCGATACCGAATTATGAAGGTATCGAAATGCTCGAGAATAAAATTCGAGAGCGAATGTTGGAATACAGCCGAGTTTTCAACATTGAATCCACCTACTTATCCTTAAACCTTCAGGAATCAGGCTGTGTGTAGTTCGACTCGATCGGTTGAAAAGGAAATCTATTATGCTAGATAACCTTTGGTTTTGGATAAAAGACAAGTTAAACGAGTATGAAAAGGAGGCATGTAACCTCTTAGCCATGAATGTGGCGCGCTTCACACCTCTAATTAAGAGCTTACACTGACATAATTTTCAAAGCTCTTGGCGCATTGTCACTCAAATTGGAAACTTGCTTCTGACATATACCGAAATTTTCGAATGCGAGACTGAAACTGACAAAACTAAAGAAAAAAAAAAAACCCAAATGCCTTTTGATAGGGGTGTGGTTTGATTGTGGTGGAAGTCGCTCCTCTGCTCGCGTCCTATGAGTTTGACATTCCTCTTTGGACTATGTCCCAGTTCGCTGCTAAGAAAAAGTTCCACGTTGTGCTGCATCCTTGTTGATGTCGTTCGCACCTGTGGTTTGGTTTGAGAATTCATCCTCTTGGATGCTCTCGACAAAGATTGAGATAAAAACTTGTCAGCTTAAAAAATGCAATCAGGATGGGAGATAGTGTCTTTTAACCATGTCGACACTTCATTGTTCTCCTCAATATTTGACGTCGACTCGATCGGTCTGACGTACAACAAATAAAGCTTATGTCTGGCATTTGCAATATAATGTTCAATGCACTCTTCATTTGACGTTAAAATAAATAAATGATGATATGATGCTTGTGCTTCTTTTGACGTCGTCTTTGATGCTCTTCTTGATATTTACTTTTATATATAAAAAAATATAAAAAAATAAATAAAAAATGCAGCTGAGGCCAATGGATAAATATCCTTCTTGGGATACACGATTTCCCTTTCTTTATCCGTGTATGTCTTCTTGCGGGGCATGAATATCTTCCCGCGATACCTAAATTCCTGCGAGGTATGAAGTCTTCTCGCAATGCACAACTTTCGGCGAGGCATGAAATCTTCTTGCAATGTATAAATTTTGACGAGGCATGAAATCTTTTCGTCGTGCATGATTATTGACTCGCGATGCATGATTTCCGCGATGCATGATTTTCCGCGATGCATGATTTCTGCGAGGTATAAAGTCTTCTCGCGATGTATAAATTTTGACGAGGCATGAAATCTTCTCATTATGCATAATTATTGACTCGCGATGCATGATTTCCGCGATGCATGATTTCTGCGAGGTATAAGGTCTTCTCGCGATGTATAAATTTTGACGAGGCATGAAATCTTCTCGTCGTGCATAATAATTGACTCGCGATGCATGATTTCCGCGATGCATGATTTTCCGCGATACATGATTTCTGCGAGGTATACAGTCTTCTCGCGATGTATAAATTTTGACGAGGCATGAAATCTTCTCGTCATGCATAATTATTGACTCGCGATGCATGATTTCCGCGATGCATGATTTTCCGCGATGCATGATTTCTGCGAGGTATAAGGTCTTCTCGCGATGTATAAATTTTGACGAGGCATAAATCCTTCTCGTCATGCATAATAATTGACTCGCGATGCATGATTTCCGCGATGCATGATTTCTGCGAGGTATAAAGTCTTCTCGCGATGTATAAATTTTGACGAGGCATGAAATCTTCTCGTCGTGCATAATAATTGACTCGCGATGCATGATTTCCGCGATGCATGATTTTCCGCGATGCATGATTTTTGCGAGGTATAAAGTCTTCTCGCGATGTATAAATTTTGACGAGGCATGAAATCCTCTCGTCATGCATAATTATTGACTCGCGATGCATGATTTCCGCGATGCATGATTTTCCGCAATGCATGATTATTCATCTCGTCTCTGTTGATGATAACGGCAGGACGACCTCCAGGTAATATATCGTCTTGGTCCATAATAATAATAAAATAACTATCTCCTCTGGGGTAATGCATTGTCCTGATTGACAATGACTATCTTGCTTGATAATGTGACGCAAATAGCGCCCGTTACGAAAATCGTAAACTCTTTCTTAAGATTCTGTTTGATTCGCCTTTGATCTGGCTGGACGCTCCTCGTAAATTTCATATTGTTGGAAATTGATTGAAATAAACAATTCATATTCCCAAGTCTTCGACATAATTTATATAAAATGCCTTTTGCTTCTAGGAAAGCCATATTTTGGGATAATTTTTCTCTTTGGAGTTCTCCTTGTTCATTCGTCGGAAGAATTTTGCCAATTTCAAAGCAAAGCTATAAACCTGCATCCACAGAAAAATTGTCAGTTTTAAAGATGTACTGATCTTTGTCGATTTCTTCAGTTGTCTTCTCTTTGTATTGCTATCTCCGGTTGATTTCCCGATCTCCCGACTCTTGATAGATAAGATAAAAAAATTTATGCCAAACAAATGAAACGTAAAAGGGAAAATTTAAGAGAAATAAAATTTAGAGAAATAGTATCTTGAAAAGGTCACTGCTAAATCATGTCATATCAGGCTTAACAAACTTCTTTGGGCCTGACACTGATCATTTACCGGTGAGTCTTCGGAGTCACTCCGGACTTATAGGTAAGGCCTGTAATGAAATTTTGAGGCCATTCTCAAAATTTCTGTCCCAGTTTACTGTCTTGCTTATCTTTTCATCGTAATTGAGCAGATTGCGGAATTTTTGAGATCTTCTCGAAAATTCTATCGCAGTCGAAGATCTCGAAATATCTTTATTTTGACTTGCTAAAGAGGAAACCTCTTCTGGAGAATTTTGAGTCCCTCTCAAAATTTTGTTCCAGATTCTATTGTGTAAGGGAATAGAAATCTTACGAGAGATATGACCGAACCCTTGTGGCGCCTACGTATCTCGTTGAGGCAGGAATCAGGTCAAACGTAGTTCCTCTTAAAGGTTAACAAGAATAAAATTTACAAAGAAACCGACCGAGGCCGACTAAGGCCGCCTACGTATCTCATTCTTGAGAATTCAGGTCGAACGTAGTTCAGATCGTAGAATTTTGGTCTTCTGTTTTGACTCGTTAAAGAAGTCAAACTTCAAATGAATTTTTGAGATCCTCTCAAAAATTCCATCCCAGTTTCCATTATGAAGAGAAATGGAAATCTTACTGGGTATATGACCGAGCCATTATGGCGCCTACGTATCTCATTCTTGAGAATTCAGGTCAGACGTAGTTCGTTACAAGAGGGATAAGAATTCAATTTGAACAAATACAAGAAAACAGAACGATTACAAGTAAATAATAGAAAATGCAAAACTAAACTTCACGCGTAGTATCTCTTGACAGCATCTGAGTTGATAGGCTTGGGCCATACAGTGCCATCCATCTCGGATAGGACCAAAGCACCTCCGGATAGTACTTTACAAACCATGTAGGGACCTTGCCAGTTTGGTGCGAACTTTCCTTTGTACTCGTCTTGATGAGGAAAAATACGCTTAAGGACCAACTGACCAACTTCAAAATTTTTGGCTCTTACTCTTTTGTGAAAGGCGCGATTCATTCTCTGTCTATACAACTGGCCATGGCAGACGGCAACCATTCTCTTTTCATCAATCAAAGTTAGTTGGTCAATCCGTTTGCTAACCCATTCAGCGTTACTTAATTCAGCTTGTTGGATGACTCTCAGTGATGGTATCTCAACTTTAGCAGGTATGACTGCCTCTGTTCCATATACTAGCAAGTATGGAGTAGCACCAGTCGATGTTCTGACCGTCGTTTGATAACCCAGTAAAGCATATGGCAACATTTCATGCCAACCTCGATGTTTGTCAATCATTTTTCTCAAGATCTTTTTGATATTCTTGTTGGCGGCCTCTACAGCTCCATTCATTTGGGGGCGGTAGGCAGTTGAATTTCGATGAGTGATCTTGAATTTCTGACATATCTCTCTCATCAAGTGACTGTTGAGATTTGCACCGTTATCAGTAATGATGGACTCTGGCACTCCAAATCTACATATCAGATTGTTGCGGACAAAATCAGCCACCACTTTCTTGGTTACAGACTTGTAAGAAACTGCTTCCACCCATTTGGTGAAATAATCAATGGCAACCAAAATGAATCTGTGTCCATTAGAAGCGGCTGGCTCTATAGGACCAATGACATCCATTCCCCAAGCTACAAATGGCCAAGGTGAGCTCATAGCATTAAGCTCGTGAGGCGGCACTCGTATCAAATCACCGTGCACTTGACATCTGTGGCATTTTTGCACGAATCTGTAATAGTCATTCTCCATAGTCATCCAGAAATACCCAGCTCGTAGGATCTTTCTTGCCAAAGTGAGCCCATTCATATGTGTACCACAAACTCTGGCATGTATCTGTTCAATAAGCCTCATAGCTTCAACAGCATCCACACATCTTAGAAGACTCAAATCTAGAGTTCTCCTATATAGGACTTCTCCATTTAGGAAGAAATTGAGAGCCATACGGCGTATCGACTTCTTTTGATTGGTCGTAGCGTCTTCAGGATAAGTCCCAGACTCCAAATACCTCTTCATGTCAAAGTACCAAGGCAAACCGTCTGGTTCTGATTCGACATGTGAACAATGGATTGGATGTTCTTTCAGCTCTATATCCAGTGGGTCGATGTAATCTGTATCCGGATGTTTAATCATCGAAGCGATGGTGGCAAGAGCATCAGCCAATTCATTCTGTATTCTGGGCGTATGTCTGAACTCGATCTTGCGAAACCTTTTGCACAGCTTCTGCACATACTGTACGTAAGGTATAATTTTTGGGTTCTTCACAGCCCATTCACCTTGAACCTGACGAATCAAAAGGTCTGAATCCCCAATGACCAATGACTCGTAAACATTCATGTCGATGGCCATTTTCAAACCAAGAATACAAGCTTCGTGTTGACACCCAATTTTGACCGACCTTTGACCCTTTTTAGGAATACTATTAGATTAAATACGTATTTTAAATTTTAAAATTTTTAGTCGAATTTGCTTGAAAATTATATATTTTGGTATGTTCTACTTTATAAAATTATCGTAGATATTTTTAAAATATTTTAAAATTATTAATGAATTTCAAATGTTTAAAATTTAATTAATTTTTACACTTTCCTTAAAATTATTTAAATTCTAGCCTATTCTATTCCAATTTCTTTCAATTCTAGCCACTCCAATTAAAATTTTATTACAATCATAGCCACCTGTTCCTTTCAATTCTAGCCAATTTTAATTGCAATTTTAGCCATTCCGTATCTAACTCATCTAATTTCAAGAAATCATCTTTTGATCTCATCCGTCTATTTAATTAATAAATCCTAGATCGAATCCTAACCCTTCATCTCTATCTAAACCGACGGTTGTGATTAAATCTCCCATTCTCTTTCTTCAACACCAAAAGACCCTAAAACCTAAAAATTTTATTTTTCATTCCCTTCCTCTCTCCTCCCCATATGCCTACCCCTCTCTGCTCCTCTCCTTCGCTCCCTCTCTTTCTTCGCAGGTACGGTAGCAGTCGCAGGCTCCACCGGCGTCAACCAGCAGCACCCAACAGCCGCAGCTCTGGCCTGCGACAGCCACCAGACGAGCAGTGACCGGCAGGGACAGCAGCAGCCCCCAATGCCGACGTCTCTCCTCTCTCTTTCCTTTTCTTTACTTCTACGGCGAACAGCGAGAAACCAGCACCGGCAGCAGCAGCGACAACAGCTCCAACCACATACGCTTCCCCTCTCTTCTCGCCTTTCTCCGACCAGCAGCCCCAGCGCCCCCCTCTCTTCCTCCTCTCATCCGCTTCTTTCATCTCCTCCCGGAGAGAAGCGACTATCGGTGAAGCCTCCAGCGAAACCAGCAGCCTAGCGAGGAGAGCAGTAAGCGGTCACGGCCAAAAATCCAGCAGTTGCAGAACTCCGGACAGCAAGGGAAGCAGCCAGCAGCAAATCAAAAATCAACTCAACCGTGCTCTAGCGAGAAAATAAGATAGCAAGCTTGAGGAAAAGCCAAATCCGTACAGATCTGTCCAGGGTTCTTCTTTGCTATCTTATTACTTTGTTCGAGTAAAGATTGAATCAATTTGTTTTGCTTAACGGGTTAGTATTCTTAACATTCACACTATCTTTACATTCACAATTTGTGTAAGCTATTGTTTTTTTTTTTAATGTAGAATTCGTCATTAAACGATTGCATATTGTCTCACCTTAACTAACAAGTGTGATTACTTGTGTAGTTATTTGATTACTTTGACAGGTTTCATACTTGAAGTTCAAGTTGAAGATTAAATGAAGAAGGATTTATTTATTTATTTGAATGTATATATATCTATATATTTTTATTTTTTTTTCTATTTTATTTATTCGAATGTTGTAACAATTGTAACCCTAAAGATCATATAATAAATTTATTTGGGGGTCGTCTAGGGGAGGGGGATTTATATGCTTATTTGTTCATTATAAATTTTTTATAAATCATGCCTATAGGTTTGTCTTTAATCACCTAGAATTATTGTTTATAGGTGTTATAATCCAATCAATTGTTTGATGCTTTGTTAATAAGTCTAAAAATAATAAGCTAGATTTCGTTAATTTTTATCGTTAAAAGCAAATCATAATAATTTAGTAGGCTGATTAGGTGTTTTAACAATGTTATAATTTTAGCATCATCTTGTCATGTAGAAACCATGTCTAAGGTTTAATTTGTTCATATCATTTAGATTCGCAAAAGCATGCATATGTGTTACTCCTTCTTTTAAACACCTATAAATTCATGTCTATAGGCTTGAAAATAACTTTTAACATATCCATAAAAAATAGAACTTGTTTGTGCATATTTGTGCCCTCCCCCTAAAATTAATTAATATTATTTCATGAGTAATCTCATTCGTCTTCTTGAAGATTTCCGCATTTTTTGCAATATGTTATTTTTAAAATTATAATGATACTAGAATCAGTTCATGCATTTAGCAAATTACTTGGCTTTTAAAATATTTCATGTCAAAACCTTGCAACATAATTTTCTTAAAAAGTCATTATTCAATCTTTCTTAAAACTTTGGATTGATTATGACATTGTTTATTTTGAAAAAAATAATAATAAATTACAAGTACTATCTCCTAACCTATCGTTAGTGGGAAAGTCAAAGGAACTATGAGGTCTAGTTCCAATTTTTAAACCGACGCGTCCCCGGAAGTACCACCTACCCATGGATTTAAACAAGAAATTATGTGCATTTATATGTAAATGTTTATGTGCCTACGTGTGAACTAAATCTCTTAAATCATTTTTAAAAAAAACATAAACTATTTTTAGACCGACCTCAAATCAAAATTGTTTCTATGGTGGAAGAGCGCGATCAACAATATCGTGGCATCATCCCTATAAAGAAACAAACATCTTTTTTAATAAATTCATATTTAAACTTGCTCAATTTTTAAACTTTACTTTCTCACATATTAATTGCTTAATATTTGCAAATTTTGTTTATAACATAGTTTCATATGCTTAAATAAATAAAACTTGATTGTTTACTTATTACTATCATCTAGCCTTGCATGTTTAAATTAATAAAATAGCATTGATTGTTATCACTTAGCAAGATTAAATAAATTAACAAATTAAATGACCTTGATTGCTACTTGTAACCCCACATAGATTGCATGAGATACGGCCGGGACCCACACTTGTGGACCTCGAGGGATGCCTAACACCTTCCCCTCGAGGTAATTTGAACCCTTACCCTAATCTCTGGCTCGCTGACCTTAGCTAGACTTAGTTAGGTTAGATAGGTGCCCTAACGCGCCTTAATTCGTTAGGTGGCAACTCCTCAAACCGAAAATCCCAAAAGAGTTGTTAGGTCGTGCACAAAACCCGTTTTTTGCGAAAATGGGGCGCGACAGAATGGCGACTCCGCTGGGGATATTAGGTTCTTACCATTACGTGTTTCATGTTTATTTATGTGTGGTTTACTTTATATTATTTATTTTGTTATTTGCTAGGTGTTCATCATATTTAGTTATCATTTTGTTGTCTTGTTTACTATGTTTTTTTTCATGTTCCAACCCTTTTCCCCATTCTTATTTGTTTATTACCATGTTTCACATTCCCCCGTTTCCCTTATTTGTTTACTACATTTAATCCCCTATCCTCTTTCCTTACTTGCGTGATTTTTATTTTTACACCTTTATATGTTTAAATTCCTTTTATTTATTTATGCTTATTTATTTATTGTTTTATAAAATGCTTCTATGTTACCATTTTTCAATTTAAATGCTAAGTGTTTATTGCTTTGATAACTGACATTCCGCTCATATTTCCCCCAATTGGGACTCTCTCCTTTTTTTATTTTTTCGTGATGTTGTGCCTTTGCACCTCTCACAACTACTCCAATTCTATTCAAATACCCATTATAGAGAGTCGGCATATGCGTGGACGTAGTGGATAGTTTTACTACCGCGAAGCCACGAGCCTCTCGCAATAGAATCCCTTTCAAGTCCGTGTCAAGCCAAGTCTTAGAAGTCCTGGTTAAGTCATACATGCTGCATAAGCCCTAGGAGGTTTGACCCTTGGTGTCAATCCATGTAATTAGTAGCCACCCTCTCGTCTAAAGGGCCTCAACACCCTTTAGACAAATTGCATATTTATGTGTCAATTTGATCATCATATTTTAAATCAAGTCATTATGTCAAAATGGAGTTAAAAGCTTTCTTCGACTCTAAACTTCAAACTGGCAAAGTATAACTTGAATCAATTATGTGTCTTATTCTATTAACTGTTATAATGGTCCCACTTTGAAGGTATTGTGTCATTCATTTGAAATTATAATTTTGGCTCACTGTATAATAACTGGCTTTTATGTTTGATTTGCTTCTTTGACTAAAGGTTGTCTACTATTTGGATTTTGGCTCGACTAAGAACCCGCAACATGACAAATATGTTCAACCTTCGACAAAATCACCCATCTTCTCATCCAACACAAAGTACCTTTTGGACCATCTCTCCTCATCCTATTCATACTCACACCCTCTCTCAACAAAGGTCTCCAACACGCCTCAACTTTGATTCTTCACAATATGAGGGAATAGGTGACAAAATAGAGAAGTCTAAGCTAGATGCACTGCAGCAAAAAATGCATGACTTGGAGAAAAAGGTGAATGGAGGATTAAAATCAATACCTACTCATGACTTAAGGTATAAAAATTTATGTCTACACCCAGGAGTTGAATTGCCGTCGGGATTTAAAATTCCAAAATTCAACATGTTCGACGGACGTGGGGATCCAATGGCACATCTCAAAGATTTTTGCAGCAGGCTACTTGGCTTAGAAAACAATGAACCTCTCCTAATGAGGTTATTTATTCAAAGCTTATCAGGAATAGCCTTCACTTGGTACGTCAAACAAGACTTTGACAAATGGCTCGCAAGGGAAGACATGGCTCGAGACTTTGTGGAACAATATAAGTTTAATAAAAAGGTTGACCCTACTATGTTAAATTTGATCAAGTTGAAGAAATTAAGTCATGAATATTTTGAGGAATATGTCATACGATGGAGAATGGAAGCCTCCAAGATACGTTACTTACCGCATGAAGAGGAGTTGGTCCAAACTCTCATCAGATCACTTGAGGGTATATACTACAAAACCCTATTCTTTGCTGGTATTCAAAGTTTCGACAGTCTAATTCGAATTGGAAAAGAGTTAGAATATGGCATTCAGTCTGGAAGAATTGCTGATACACAAAAATCTTTTCAAGTCCTGAAACACTCATTAGATGAAAGGAACGAAGATGCATCTACCTATGTACCTCCAAAACAAAGAAATCAGAATATTGAGCAAATTCATGCTATTCTTGAGCCTTCCAACCCTCAGGTATCTCAACATAAGGTGAGGAAACCTCGTGTCTTCACTCCCTTAAGGGAAACTTTGACCGACATTTTTCAGAGATTATGGGCTAAAGGACTTCTAAGACCAATAAATGGATGGATTCCCAAGCACTCTACTTCAAACTTTGATCTATCCAAAAATTGTGCCTATCATTCAAATATTCAAGGTCATGACACCGAAGAATGTGCAGCATTAAGAAATAAGATTCAGAATATGATTGAAAAAGGAAAAATTATAGTGCAACAAGGACGACAAAACAACAATTGCAATCCTTCTATGGCGAATACATTCATCGTTCAAGGAGACCTTACAAAGATGTATGTTAGGCACTTGAAAAGGAAGCGTAAATCACATCAGAGAAAATGATAAGGACAATACTCTTATGAATAAAGTTGGCTTTATTGTTCTCAGACCTTATGCCCAAGTCCTTCCTCATTCCTTTCATTTTTCCTTGTAATTCTGAACTACGTTTGACCTGATTTCCTTTTTGGATACGTAGGCAACCCTCCATGGGTCCGGTCTCTATCAAATAAATTTTCTTTCTTTCCCATGGTCATTCAAAACACTCATTTACAAATTCAAATCTAGGCTAATTGACAATTCATGAACATATTTGGCACTTGAATTCGAAGTCGAGCCTTATTGTCCAAATACAAGACAATCACTTTCTTTGGAACTTACAATTTTTCTTTGAGTAAAGCAGGATCAAAAATTCCCCCACTAATAAACTGGGGCAGAATTTTTGAGGAAACCTCAAAAATTTTCACAGAGATATTTAACAAAGCGAGTATATATCTTATACTCTAAACTGGGGCAGAAATTTTTGAGAAATCCTCAAAAATTTCATCACAATGGAATGCAACTCTAAAGGCAAAACAAGCACAGGTATGACCCTCTCTCGCCTTTTGAATTTACGATTTTTCTCTGGATGCAGGAATAAATTATATATGAGCGTACCGTCATATTTAGGAGCTACTATGTAAGTCATACTATCTCAGATTATTTTGAAGAGGCTATTATCAACTTTCTTCGACGACTTACTGAATATATATTTAAGCTCTATCGCCTTATTATAATACGATGTTTAGGCTCGTCCGCCTTACAATACGACGTTTAGGCTCGTCCGCCTTACAATATGATGTTTAGGCTCGTCCGCCTTACAATATGACATTCAGGTTCTTCCGCCTTACAATAGGATGTTTAGGCTCTTCCGCCTTACAATAGGATATTTAGGCTCGTCTGCCTTACAATACGATATTTAGGCTCGTCTGCCTTACAATACGACATTTAGGCTTTTCCGCCTTACAATAGGATATTCAGGTTCTTCCGCCTTACAATAGGATGTTTAGGCTCGTCTGCCTTACAGTACGATATTTTGGTTCGTCTGCCTTACAATACGACATTTAGGCTCGTCCGCCTTACAATACGACGTTTAGGCTCGTCCGCCTTACAATATGACATTCAGGTTCTTCCGCCTTACAATAGGATGTTTAGGCTCTTCCGCCTTACAATAGGATATTTAGGCTCGTCTGCCTTACAATACGATATTTAGGCTCGTCTGCCTTACAATACGACATTTAGGCTTTTCCGCCTTACAATAGGATATTCAGGTTCTTCCGCCTTACAATAGGATGTTTAGGCTCGTCTGCCTTACAATATGATATTTAGGCTCGTCTGCCTTACAATACGACATTTAGGCTCGTCTGTCTTACAATACGACGTTCAGGTTCTTCCGCCTTACAATACGATGTTTAGGCTCGTCTGCCTTATAATACGACATTTAGGATCTTCCGCCTTACAATAGGATGTTTAGGCTTTTCCGCCTTAAAATATGATGTTTAGGCTCGTCTGCCTTACAATACGACATTTACTCTCGTCTCTCCTTACAACCAGACATTTTGCTTATATTATTATATGTTTATACTATCAAATATTTTGGAGTTTGACGTTATTCTTCAGAGATGGGTTTCAATCCTTCAAGAAGTTAAAGACTATCAAGGCTTGCACTACGCCTCAAACAGATATGCTTTTTACCACCTCTTGCCTATTTAGAACTCATATTTTACTATTATTGGTCATACTTTATCTATTTATAAGCTAACATTTATCTAGAATTTGCAGATATGTTCGATCGCCCTTGATTACAATTATCATGCTATCATCTATCACAACGAGGACCCTATCAATTTTTCGTTCTTCAAACCCCGAGCTTCGCTCAAAGGCTGATAGCCTTACTCTATCATGCTCTTCCTGCTTATCTGTCACGCTCTTCTAGCCTCTCATTCTCTCTTTTCTCGCTACTCTATTCTTATCCATTCAAGCCGATATCGTGCCTTTCAAATACCTTAGCGCTCTTTCAATTTTTAAGAGTTTCATTTGCTCTTGAATCTAGAACTACACACGACCTGATTCTCGTATAACCAGAGATATGTAGGCGACTTAAAACCAAAGTCTCGGTCGTACCCTTTTTCAACTCTATATCGTTTCAATTGATCCGCTGACATCTGTCGTCGGTCGGACAAAATCGGCTACTAAGTCAACGTTGGTTGCCTGACAATTCATTCTTCATTCTCAATCAACCAAGGGGCAGCTGTTGACACCCAATTTTGACCGACCTTTGACCCTTTTTTAGGAATACTATTAGATTAAATACGTATTTAAAATTTTAAAATTTTTAGTCGAATTTGCTTGAAAATTATATATTTTGGTATGTTCTACTTTATAAAATTATTTTAGATATTTTTAAAATATTTTAAAATTATTAATGAATTTCAAATGTTTAAAATTTAATTAATTTTTACACTTTCCTTAAAATTATTTAAGTTCTAGCCTATTCTATTCCAATTTCTTTCAATTCTAGCCACTCCAATTAAAATTTTATTACAATCATAGCCACCTGTTCCTTTCAATTCTAGCCAATTTTAATTGCAATTTTAGCCATTCCGTATCTAACTCATCTAATTTCAAGAAATCATCTTTTGATCTCATCCGTCTATTTAATTAATAAATCCTAGATCGAATCCTAACCCTTCATCTCTATCTAAACCGACGGTTGTGATTAAATCTCCCATTCTCTTTCTTCAACACCAAAAGACCCTAAAACCTAAAAATTTTATTTTTCATTCCCTTCCTCTCTCCTCCCCATCTGCCTACCCCTCTCTACTCCTCTCCTTCGCTCCCTCTCTTTCTTCGCAGGTACGGTAGCGGTCGCAGGCTCCACCGGCGTCAACCAGCAGCACCCAACAGCCGCAGCTCTGGCCTGCGACAGCCACCAGACGAGCAGTGACCGGCAGGGACAGCAGCAGCCCCCAATGCCGACGTCTCTCCTCTCTCTTTCCTTTTCTTTACTTCTACGGCGAACAGCGAGAAACCAGCACCGGCAGCAGCAGCGACAACAGCTCCAACCACATCCGCTTCCCCTCTCTTCTCGCCTTTCTCCGACCAGCAGCCCCAGCGCCCCCCTCTCTTCCTCCTCTCATCCGCTTCTTTCATCTCCTCCCGGCGAGAAGCGACTATCGGTGAAGCCTCCAGCGAAACCAGCAGACTAGCGAGGAGAGCAGTAAGCGGTCACAGGCGAAAATCCAGCAGTTGCAGAACTCCGGACAGCAAGGGAAGCAGCCAACAGCAAATCAAAAATCAACTCAACCGTGCTCTAGCGAGAAAATAAGATAGCAAGCTTGAGGAAAAGCCGAATTCGTACAGATCTGTCCAGGGTTCTTCTTTGCTATCTTATTACTTTGTTCGAGTAAAGATTGAATCAATTTGTTTTGCTTAACGGGTTAGTATTCTTAACATTCACACTATCTTTACATTCGCAATTTATGTAAGCTATTGTTTTTTTTTATGTAGAATTCGTCATTAAACGATTGCATATTGTCTCACCTTAACTAACAAGTGTGATTACTTGTGTTGTTATTTGATTACTTTGACAGGTTTCATACTTGAAGTTCAAGTTGAAGATTAAATGAAGAAGGATTTATTTATTTATTTGAATGTATATATATCTATATATTTTTATTTTTTTTTCTATTTTATTTATTCGAATGTTGTAACAATTGTAACCCTAAAGATCATATAATAAATTTATTTGGGGGTCGTCTAGGGGAGGGGGATTTATATGCTTATTTGTTCATTATAAATTTTTTAGAAATCATGCCTATAGGTTTGTCTTTAATCACCTAGAAGTATTGTTTATAGGTGTTATAATCCAATCAATTGTTTGATGCTTTGTTAATAAGTCTAAAAATAATAAGCTAGATTCCGTTAATTTTTAACGTTAAAAGCAAATCATAATAATTTAGTAGGCTGATTAGGTGTTTTAACAATGTTATAATTTTAGCATCATCTTGTCATGTAGAAACCATGTCTAAGGTTTAATTTGTTCATATCATTTAGATTCGCAAAAGCATGCATATGTGTTACTCCTTCTTTTAAACACCTAGAAATTCATGTCTATAGGCTTGAAAATAACTTTTAACATATCCATAAAAAATAGAACTTGTTTGTGCATATTTGTGCCCTCCCCCTAAAATTAATTAATATTATTTCATGAGTAATCTCATTCGTCTTCTTGAAGATTTCCGCATTTTTTGCAATATGTTATTTTTAAAATTATAATGATACTAGAATCAGTTCATGCATTTAGCAAATTACTTGGCTTTTAAAATATTTCATGTCAAAACCTTGCAACATAATTTTCTTAAAAGGTCATTATTCAATCTTTCTTAAAACTTTGGATTGATTATGACATTGTTTATTTTGAAAAAAAAATAATAAATTACAAGTACTATCGCCTAACCTATCGTTAGTGGGAAAGTCAAAGGAACTATGAGGTCTAGTTCCAATTTTTAAACCGACGCGTCCCCGGAAGTACCACCTACCCATAGATTTAAACAAGAAATTATGTGCATTTATATGTAAATGTTTATGTGCCTACGTGTGAACTAAATCTCTTAAATCATTTTTAAAAAAAAACATAAACTATTTTTTAGACCGACCTCAAATCAAAATTGTTTCTATGGTGGAAGAGCGCGATCAACAATATCGTGGCATCATCCCTATAAAGAAACAAACATTTTTTTTAATAAATTCATATTCAAACTTGCTCAATTTTTAAACTTTACTTTCTCACATATTAATTGCTTAATATTTGCAAATTTTGTTTATAACATAGTTTCATATGCTTAAATAAATAAAACTTGATTGTTTACTTATTACTATCATCTAGCCTTGCATGTTTAAATTAATAAAATAGCATTGATTGTTATCACTTAGCAAGATTAAATAAATTAACAAATTAAATGACCTTGATTGCTACTTGTAACCCCACATAGATTGCATGAGATACGGCCGGGACCCACACTTGTGGACCTCGAGGGATGCCTAACACCTTCCCCTCGAGGTAATTTGAACCCTTACCCTAATCTCTGGCTCGCTGACCTTAGCTAGACTTAGTTAGGTTAGATAGGTGCCCTAACGCGCCTTAATTCGTTAGGTGGCGACTCCTCAAACCGAAAATCCCAAAAGAGTTGTTAGGTCATGCACAAAACCCGTTTTCTGCGAAAATGGGGCGCGACACTTGATGATTTGCCACTCCGTCAAAGAATAATCTCCAACCCGGGTATGCTTCAGAGATGTCTTCACCCACAAATGACACTTCTTCATCGTGAAAATAAGTCTTGAGTGGTTCGTATTTATCATCAATGGGATTTTCTGCAAGATGATCTGCCAAAGCTTGGGCCTTTATTGCCTTCTGAGTCACATACACAATATCAAACTCACTCAACAACATTTGTCATTTAGCTAATTTCCCGGTCGGCATCGCTTTCTGGAAAATGTACTTCAATGGATCCATTCTGGAAATGAGATATGTAGTATACGAAGACAAATAGTGCCTCAGTTTCTGGGCCAGCCACGTCAGAGCACAACACGTTCTCTCCAACAAAGTGTAACGAGATTCGTACGGAGTAAACTTCTTGCTTATATAGTAAATAGCATTTTCCTTCTTTCCTGTCTCGTCGTGTTGGCCAAGTACACATCCGAAGGCACTATCTGAAATAGACAAATACAGCAACAAAGGACTCCCTTCCCGCGGAGGAACCAATACAGGTGGGTTAGACAAGTAGCTTTTGATAGCATCAAAAGCAGTTTGGCATTCCTCAGTCCACTTAGTCGAGGCGTCTTTCTTCAGCAACTTGAAAATGGGCTCACATACCACTGTTGATTGTGCTATAAACTGGCTAATATAGTTTAACCTCCCTAAGAAACTCATCACCTCTTTTCTCGTTTTTGGTGGAGGTAACTCTTGAATTGCTTTAATCTTGGAGGGGTCAAGCTCAATACCCCTTCTGCTGACTACAAATCCCAACAAATTCCCAGCTGGGACTCCAAAAGCGCATTTGGTGGGATTTAACTTTAAGTTGTACCGACGCAAACGTTCAAAGAATTTTCTCAGGTGTGCCAAATGATCTGAACTCTCACGGGATTTAATTATGACATCGTCCACGTACACTTCAATCTCCTTATGAATCATGTCGTGGAAAATAGTTGTCATGGCTCTCATGTAAGTAGCCCCGGCGTTCTTGAGACCGAACGGCATCACCCTATAGTGATATACACCCCAAGGTGTAATGAAAGCCGTTTAGTCTGCGTCTTCCTCATCCATCAAAATCTGGTGATAGCCTGCGTAACAATCCACAAACGACTGCATCTCATGTTTGGCGCAGTTGTCAATCAAAATATGGATATTTGGCAACGGAAAATTATCCTTTGGACTAGCCTTGTTGAGATCTCTATAATCAACACAAATCCTGATTTTCCCGTCCTTTTTGGCGACCGGAACGACGTTGGCCAACCAGGTTGGATATTGTGTTACTTTCACCAATCAAGACTCTATTTGCTTGGTGATTTCTTCCTTAATCTTCAAAGTCAGATCAGGCTTGAATTTTCGAGTCTTTTACTTTACCGGCTCGAACCCTGGGTTGATAGGTAGTTTATGAGATACGACATTGGTACTCAACCCCTGCATATCACCGACTTCCCAAACAAACACATCATTGTATTCGGCAAGTAAATAAACCAGGTTCTCTTTCTGAGTTTCATTCAGGTGGGTGCTGATCTTAACCTCTTTGACGCATTCCGAACCTCCCAAATTCACCTCTTCCGTCTCCTCTAGATTTGGTTTATGCTGATTCTCGAATTGCATAAATTCCTCGGTGACATAATCTGGTTCACCACTTTCTTCTACATAGTCGTCAACCTTGTCTACCTTTGTCTCATTTTGTTCATTTAGCCCATGACATGACATGACATTGGCAGGTCTGTAACTTATGTTACTGAAATCATAAACAGACAAAATTAGGAAAGTAAAGTATGACAAACAACTGAATAAGTAATGTCAAAATAAAGAGGCTTTCATTTAAAACAAAATGCAAACTTTGGCCATGACATGGGGCCATGTTTCCTTTCGAACGTCACAACAAAAAATTCAAAAACTTGAACAATTAAGAAAATGCAGAAATGGCGGGTCTTGGGTCTCCTCCGGACAACCACCAATTTTGGTGTACATAAAATAACTCCTTTCTACCGAAGAGTTCGGGACATCAGGATCGGCGTGGAAGTCCAGTTCTGCAGCACCTCCCCTGGTTCAGCATCACGAATACCAGCTGACTTAACCTCCTCCTCGACAATAGCATTGGTCTCTTCGAAGAGGTCACAGATTCCTTCCCCAAAGTCTTCAGGCTCGGCACACTTCCGGATTGGAAAGGATTGATACAGAAGCGGGATCGGCTTAGCCAACTCTTGACCCCTTTTCTTCTTCATCTTCATGTCGTCATCTTTGGGGATATACCCCAAACCATATTTGGATCCTTTAACAAGGACCGGAACAGGCTCAATAATTCCTAGGGAATCTCTTCCCAATCCGAAACCTGGCTCGAACCCATTTTGCAGCATCACCGTGGCTATCATTTAGTATATGGCTGGCATGGGGTTCTGCGAGGCCAAATCCTCATTGGTGGCATTCACCAGCTCCACCGTGTAAAAGTATGCACCTTGCGGCATCTCATCAATGACCGACACCTGCTTGCCCGAGCGACTTCCCTCGCCGTGAATCACTAACTCTTCATTTTTCCATACAAGCTTCATCATTTGATGGAGGGTAGAGGGGACGGCTCCAGCCATGTGGATAAACGGCTTTCTTAAAAGAAGGTTGTAGCTAGTGTTTATGTCCAATACTTGGAATTGCACACTGAGCTCTGCGGGGCCCATTTGAAGGATCAAAGTCACTGCCCCTAATGTGTCTCTTTGTACTCCATCAAACGCTCTTACATTAACCTGGTTTTGCTCCAGATTCCCGAGGTCAAAATTTAGTTGCCTCAACGTCGACAATGGGCAGATATTCAAACCGGATCCATCATCTATCAAAACACAGTTGACAACTTTTCCATGACATATCACGGTAATGTGCAGCGCTTTGTTGTGGGTTCTCCTTCGACTGGCAACTCATCGTCACAAAAGCTGATCCGGTGCCCCTGAATGACTTGATGAATCATGGCAGCCACGTTATCACTACTTGTACCTGAGGGTACGTATGTATCATCAAGAGCTTTCATTAAGGCCTGCCTGTGGGACTGAGAGCTCATTAGCAGGGCCCACATGGAGATCTGAGCCGGAGTCTTCTCTAAATGTTTGACGATGGAATAGTCCTTCAGTTGCATCCTTCTCCAGAACTCTTCCGATTCCCCCTCGCTTATCGGCCTCTTAATATGGTCCT
Organism: Solanum chilense; assembly: GCA_032847665.1. Lineage (NCBI taxonomy): Eukaryota > Viridiplantae > Streptophyta > Magnoliopsida > Solanales > Solanaceae > Solanum > Solanum chilense. The sequence continues at coordinate 50,407,572 of CM064973.1, forward strand.
TCTTCTGTCCTCCGAGAGCAAGCTCATCAGGAGTGTAGCACCTTCCAGACCTGGTCATGCCTTGGGCCACGGCAGTTTCAATTACAAATTTAGGCTTGACGAGAGTTTCCGAAGGCACCAAGGCAACAGCCTTGGCAGGTGTCAGAATAACAAACTCTCTCTTTTCCTTGACGCTTAAAGAAGCGACAGCCCTTTCCAAGTCCTCATGCACAATAGGAGTAATCATCTTTGTTTCACACCCGTCTTCATCCGTTTCAATCATATTAACGTTGCTACCTCCATGATCTGGTAACGGATATGTATTGACGTTTGGCGCCGCCGTCTGAAGAGAAACTACCTCCTGATCGATCAGATCTTGGATTCTGTGCTTAAGGTTGATGCAATCTTCCGTGTCATGTCCAACACTGTTAGAATGATAAGCACATCTTTGATCTGGCTTGTAGAACCTTGAGTTGACATCCATGGGCTTGGGCCCCACAGGGTGGATATACCCAGCTGCGGCTAGTCTCTCAAATAGTTTGGTCCGGCTTTCAGCAAGTGTGGTAAAGTTCCTTGAAGGCTTTTTTTCAGATCTCAAACGGGAAGGATCATAACTGCTTTGCTGAGGGGGAGGCACCTGCTGATAATTTCGAGTATTCGGACGAGGAGCTTGCCTTCGAGGATAAGGGTTTGTCTGGTAATTTGGCACCGGATCTAGGTAATTCGAGAGGGGGTTCTGATATAATGGAGCTTGGACTTGATAAGTGGGCGGAGGTGCTTGGTAGCTCGACTGTACATTGGCACAGTTGGGAGCAATATTCTGATAAGGGTAATTTGTGTATATGGGAGAAATATTTTGGAGATTTGGGGGTGGACTAGGGTATGACGAAATTTGAGCATTCGGATAGGTGGGGGCAGTATTGTGGTTATTAGGATGATTGGATTGTGGGTAGTAGGATCGGGAGGGTCTGGAACGATTTTGGGAGTGTGACGGGTTTCTAGGGGTTTTTCCTTCCCCATACGAGACAGCGGCAACTTCCTCTCTTATCTTCCTTATCAATCCTGAAGACCCAGGTGACGCGGATACACGGGCTATCTTCCCCGATTTCAAACCATCTTCGATAGTCTCACCAACTTTGACTATCTCGGCGAATTTAGCTCCGACAAGCAATATGATTCGGTCATAGTACTCTGGCTCCTGTACCCGCACAAACACTTCCACAATATCTTTCTCGGTCATGGGCGGCCTCACCCTCGCGGCTTCTTTCCTCCATCTGTAGGCAAATTCCCTATAGCTTTCAGTTGGTTTTTGATTCATCTTCTCTAGAGAATACCGATCGGGAACTATTTCGACATTGTAGGCGAATCGGTCAATGAAATCTTTAGCCAACGCATTCCAATTGGGCCACTGTCTGGTTTCGTGTGAAGAAAACCACTCGAGAGCCTCCCCACATAGACTTCGGCTGAAAAGCCGCATCAACAAGGCCTCATCCCTGCCAACTCCCACGAGCTGGTCATAATACGCTCTCAGATGCGCCATGGGGTTGCCTACTCCTTCGAAGGTGTCAAACTTTGGAATTTTAAACCCTTCAGGAAGGTTCAAATCTGGGTGGATGCACAATTCTGCGTAACTGAGTCCGACGACGTCTGGGATGCACTGTAGCTCTTTCATAGCCTTTTTTATTTCCTCCTTTATATCGATCTTCACTTCTTCTTTTGCCTTCCATTCTCTTTCCTGTTCTTCATAGTGATCCAACTCAGAACCGTGCACATCGTGCTCGGCAGGAACGGGAACTTGAAAGGTGGCTCTTTTTGGGAGGGGCGCAGCTATAGAAGGACTTGGGACGTTTTGGGCGGTCTGGTAGTTCTGTGGGTAAGCCTGAGGATTGGTGTTCTGATTTAAATGGTGATGAGGTATTTGGGGATTGAAGGCAGTTTGAGTTTGGTTTTGATTTTGTGGTGGTGGAGCAGTTTGAGGGTTCTGAGGATGGGGTGGCATTTGAGGGTGGTTATTTGAAAGAGGTGGAGGAGTTTGGTAAGATACAGAAGCGTATTGGGGATGTTGGGTTGTTAAATCTATCACTGATGGATTATGCACAGGTGTAGAAGGATGGTTCTGAGTTGGATCCATGTTTTCTAAAGGGAAGTAGACCTGAGGTCTTGCATCAGCAATATTAGCACCAAATCCAGGTGGAGGCGCATCCTGTCTCCGTTGCATTTCAACTTTCATTTCAGCAATCTGTTGCATCAGTTGCATGATCAGTTCATTCTGTTCGACTAAGATGGGCTGAGCCACCACAACATCAGTAAGACACACTTCGTCGTTGTTGTCTCCCATAACTTTCTTTCCTTTGTCTGAATTTGATCTAGGGAAGGAATCTGTAGGACCTTTCGATCTGGTGAGTAAGGATGATCTGCCAGCTTTGATCGACACAGACCAGCTAAAACGTACCTGAGAAGTGAAACAACTCAAAGGCAGATTTGTTAGTGCATATTCGGGGTACAAAATGCATAATATCACACAGAGAACAGATAAACACACAAGTTGCTTTGTTTGAGGATATCTTTAACCCACGAATGAGAACTGGAAAACATTTTTTTTTTTAACAAGCAGGAGTTTGTTTGTTATTTTTTTTTTTACTTGCAGGAATTTGCTCGTTATTTTTTTTTTTCGGTGAGAAACTTAAGACTTGAAAATTTTGGTCGGACATCTTGCAATAGTGGCTTTTGTATATTTTTTGGAAACTTCTGGCTAGGAGTGGGGTTTACGATATCCTCATTCATAGCAACAGAACACATAAGCATTTAAACACACACACACACACACACACACACACACACACATATATATATATATATATATATATATATATATATATATATATATATATATATATATATATATATATATATATATATATATATATATATATATCGCGTCCTAAAACATACAGGGGGACCCTTTTGTGCCAAGGGTAGGCCTAGCGCGTTCGAATGATGTACGTGTGAATTTGAACCAAATAAACAATTCCCCCCAAAATAACATTCACTAATGAATAATAATGTTTGCAAAAAGGGAAACAAATATTAAAGACAAACCCACGCAGGGGCCATTCGAAAGTGTAACAAAATCAGGCCCACGCAGAGGCGAGGTCCACTATGTCACTCCAGATGATCCTGCTTTGTCACCGTCTCTCTGAAATCTGTATTGCTGAAACATGTGCCACAGTATCAGCAGAAAACCTTCACCCAGGCGTCCTTTGTCTTCCAAGCTTTCGTATCGCATTCTCTCTTTTTTCTCTTTGATCCAGTTATCAAAATGATCATAGCCACGTCTCAGTCTTTCAACCTCTCGAGTCACCCTCTCAAGAGTGTCTTGATTTTCTACAAACTTAGCGTACACCTCCTTTGTCTCTTCTTTTATCTCTCGTAGCTCGGCCACTGCTTTGGCTTCTCTGTCTGTTATGTCTGTTATACTGTGAAAGCTACGTGGAGTTTGAAAGGAGTCGTTTTGTATGTCCTTGAGCCATTCTTTGTAACCCTTGTCATACCCTGCATTGAAGTGATCAGGGTCGATGGTGTCCTTATTCATACGTTTGGCGCTTTTCCATTATTCGAACATTTCAGACGCGTCGTGAACTCTATCATCTCCAATACCGTACAAATAAGCGCCATAGTACGCTTCTTTGGGTATAGTTTGTCTTCTTCCGAACTGTCGCAAGACTCGAAATGGTGCGTAAGGGCGAATTCCCCGAATGCCTGGTAGAGGAAGCACAATATTTCTGCGACTTTCCACGATGACTTCTTTGGATATAAAACGGTCGAGCATCCATTGGAGGTCTTCTTCTCCTAATTCGGAGAAAATTTGGGCCCATTTCCCCCTTGTCCTCAGATTGTTCATATTTGCCCAATACAACTGGTCATTCAAATCCTTAAGGGTATTTTTGTTGTCGAGGGTATGTAAGTCCCGAGTCCCAGCACCCTTTGTTAAATGGCTGAGGATCCACCACTGGAGGAGTAAATTACATCCTTGAAAGTATCGATGTCCCTCTTTACACTTTCCCAAGGCTCGATATATGTCGGACAGGATGACCGGAGCTATAGGATAGTATTTTGTTGTCCCTTGGTTTTCATATCCTTTGAACAAAGTGTGGACGAGTGTTATGACTCGGGTATTGATACTCAAACTCGGACCATGAGGGAAGACCATTGTTCCTAATAACGCCACAGTAAATGCTAGGGGACGGATCTCGTTCCATTCTCCGTAGGAGATCTTGAACTCTCGATTGTATGTGACGTAAAAGCTTGCATGCCCAAATCGGATGTAAAGGTCCCTCAATGTTACATGGGATTCCTGGCACCAGTAGGCAAAGTCCTTTCTCAACCCAAACCAGTTTGTAATATCATCTACGGAAGGTTTATTGGGGATGAAGATGTCTTCTTGTTTTCTCGCTCTCCTTTCTATTCCGGTGCCCACAGTGTCTATACAGTCTCTTATTTCCTCCAAAGTCGAGGTAATTTCGGCAGTTCCAAATCGAAACACCATCCTCCGGTTATCCCAATATCCTGTGAGTACCTCAATCAGTTCTGGCCAACCATTCATATTGATCAGTTCGGTTAATGCACCTACGTATTTATTAAGGGTCCTTCTGTGATCTCCATCCAAATCATTATACCACATCGTGAGTTGAGGTGGCGCTGAGATGACCATATCGAACTTCGAGAAACGATCCATATCTGTAAAATAGAAACCAATTAGATTTCTCCCCTCCCACAAACTGGTTTTCACACGTACATTATTTGAATGTCAAACAATATGATGTGTCGCGAGGTCGAAGACCTTAGACACGATTTTGGCATTTTTTTCTACTAAATGAGCTTAATACACCTTGGGTATTAAGCCTTCTTAGGCTAATGCTTAATTTTGGTTTTGGTTTCGCTCTATCTTAGGCTTTCTAGAATAGTTTTCAATTTGACGGTTACCCGAGTCGGACAAACATCGGGGTGAAGCTACCAAACAACGTCGGATGACCGCATTCCAACTAATTGTTTGATACTTCCAAATGAATTCTTGGGTATTTCTGAAGAAAGCCGTGGAAAGCCACGTAACTTTCGTTTTCCTAATGCATACTATTTGTCATTTGGCGGAAGAATGCCATGAAAATGCAACAGTTTATTAAAAATTAAACACATTCAGCACAAATAATATTTTAACAATAAAAACAAATAATCAAACAGTCAAATCTTATGGTTAGAACTTAATTATTCCCCAGCGGAGTCGCCATTTCTGTTTTATTTTAAAAAATACTATTTATTGTTTGTGTTTAAAATGGGAGAAATTGACTATGTTTCAAAAAATCAATTAATCTTATTATTTAAGAAAAATCAACTTTCCAAATCACGGAGTTGCCACTTGATTTTTGATAAAATCAAGAAAAAATTTCAAAAGATTTTAAAAACAGATTAAAAATCGATTGAAAAAGGTTTGAAGTTCAATGTACATCCCGAGAAGGTGTTAGGCACTCGAAATGTCCGCTAACTTGCGGTTGACCGGCGATTTGACTGAATGACTTTTTAAAATTTAATTTTTACTTAAGTAAAGAGAAAATTCTTTTAATTTTTTTTATTACTAAAGGGAGATATTTAGAGGGAATTAATTTAAGGAAAACTAAATGGTGATAAAAGTAAATAAAATAGTAAAATTTAAAATAATGAAAAATGGCTACCCTTTAGGAGATTATTAAAATTCTACCAAAATATTGAATAATTCAAACAAATAAATAAAAGAGAAGAAAATATTTGAAGTTGGGCTTGATTGTTCAAATTCTTTCATTTGGGCTTTGGCCCACCTGTCCTAAACTAATTCTTCTAATTGGGCCTTCTTCAAAACCTGCAGAAACAAATGGCCTTTGGGCCTGTTAATAAAAAAGAGCTGAAGGGCCCTGGCCCAATTCCCTGAAAAGAGACATAAAGTATACGAACGATGTATACTGCTGCTCAAATCTGCAAATTTGATTTTCCAGCAACACATTTGCTGATTCTTTCGACTTGCAAACCTGTTTGAAGGGGTCTACGACTCGAGGAGGATGCTTTGAGCCTTCATGGCTCAGCGAGGAATGCGAGAAAGGAATCCAAAGTGGACTCGAGTCGATGTCACACAAGAAAACAAAACAAAAAAAAATTAGCAAGTTCATCTAAAAAAAAAGAAAGAAAGAGAAGAAAAAAAAATTTCACCTCCCTCGGGGCAGCGAGCCGGAGACGAAACGAGCATGGGAGGCAGCGAACACCCAAGTTTTTTACGTTTAAATTCGGACACCTACGTATATCTTATATGTGTGTATTTGTGCTATCAATATTCTTCTCTTTTCTTTTTCTCTCCTCTTATCTCTCTTCTTTTTATCTCTTCTTTTCTCTCTTTCCAATTTTCTCTCTTTTCTCTTTTTCTCTCCTTTTCCTTTTTCTTCCTTTTTCTTTTTCTTTTTCTTCCCTCCTTTCCATGAAGATGATGAGGGCATTTAAAAGCCAAAATTATGGCCAAAAGAGGGGGAAGGTTGTTTAAAAATTTGAATTTTGAATTTTGAATTTTAAAAGGGGTAAGGTTGGAGGGAAAGGGGAAAAAGGGAATTGGGTTGGGAAGAGAGTGAAATAGAGAAAAAATGGGCCTGAGCCGGGTGGATTTTGAGTTGGCTGGCTGGAATTGAAGTGGGATGCTGAAGGGAATAGGCTGGAATGCTGGGCCTTCTGATAATGGACCTGAATTATTTAATAGGAGATTGGGCTGAAGGGTTGAGCCATTAGGTGGGTTGGAATGGAAATGGGCTGGGAATTAAAGTGGGCTGGGAAATTAAATAAAAGGGAATGTGTTAATTTAATAAATAGCCAAATAGAGTTAAGATGATAAATTCTGCTAAACCTTAAATAAAACGAATTTGTATTAATTAATTAACGAGCTTCTTATTTAGTAATATAATTATTTAAATTGTAAAATAGTGATTCAAAATATAACCATAATTTAAGCTAAATAAGTTAAATAGAATACTTACTAAAATTTAAAATATTTTGAAAAATAATCGCAAAATATACCAACTATATTATTTTAAATTGTTTGGAAATTTAAGACGCTCGAGAACTAATTTATACTGGGAAGGGTCGAAATTGGGTGTCAATAGTCATCTATGCTAGGATTCTAAATATCGACAGTCAAAAAACCTATTATGATATTTGTTGTTAATGGGAATATTGCCATAGGGTCATTTTCAGTCAATCACAAGTGAATGCGGAAAACTACAAATAGTTCACATTCTCAATTCAAATGAAAGCAACAACACAAAGTTCCACGACTTGTGCATAACACATGCATCTCACAAAAAATATCGTTGTTTTACACTCTTAACAACCCTCCACGCGACTTTCACAAGTGGGAAGAACTCAAGTCAAAAGTTGAATTACGGTTTTACCCTCCTATAAATTAAAAAGTTATAATTAGTTTAATTAAACAATAATGACTTTTGAATTTTCTTAGATTAATTCCTACTATTATTATTATTATTATTTACGATTTTACCCTCCTATAAATTAAAAAGTTATAATTAGTTTAAACAGTAATGACTTTTGAATTTTCTTAGATTAATTTCCTACTATTATTATTATTATTATTATTATTTACGGTTTTATCCTCCTATAAATTAAAAAGTTATAATTAGTTTAATTCCTATTATTATTATTATTATTATTATTATTATTATTATTTTTATTATTATTATATTATTATTATTATTATTATTATTATTATTATTATTAATAATAATAATAATAATAATAAAAAAAAAGAAAGTGAAAAGCTTTTTACTTCAAATCGGATTACCATTTTACCTCTACTATAAATTAAAATGTTATAAAATATTTAATTAGTCAAATATTAGAATTCTCAATAAGTTTTCTCTAATATATATTTGTATTCATAATCGAATTTTTATTCAACTTATAATTACAATATTTAATATGTATTAACCTCTCACAATTGAATTATTATTATTACTATTAAAATATTAATTTGCACACTTTAAGTATAAGTTAAATAAAATTCAATTAATTAATTTTTTAATTAAATAAATTGAACGGGATTTGGAAGTGGAAAAATGGTTCTTTAATGCCCAAAGTCATACATGATTAATTGCTTTAATTAACACATCATGTATTACTTTACCAAACTCTTACAATTCCTATAATTTTTCTTCTCATTTTCTTCACTTGACTTATCAAATTCTAACACTTTTAAATTAGTAATCAATCTTTGTTAATATAACATCAGTAGAATTTGAATAGTTCATTAAGTATTTAAATGTAGATTAATTAGTATTATGTCAAAAGGAATTTTAAAGAACATAAAAAAGCACTATATAAAGGTAACAAATGATTTCCATTTCCTTCAAGTTTTGTTTCTTTAGTTGAGCATCTGACCTTCCCTCTAAGTTTCATTCTTTTCCTTAAATTTTTCCTTTTGCATGAACTAGAAAAAGGAAAATGGAGAAACTGTAACGACTTGTTTGGTCGTTTTGAGCAATAGAGTTTATTCTGGTAATAACAGTCTGAGTCGACGGATCCCACGACGGACCGTCATGGGCACGACGGACCGTCGAGGGGGTCTCGTTCCAAAACACTTAGAATTCTAAAATTTGGGTACTGAGATCGACTCTCTGAACTTCGTGACGGAATGGCAGGACGGACCGTCGTTGGCACGACGGATCGTCACAAATCTTTCCACAAAATTAACTCTCTGAACTTGGTGACGGAGCTGCAGGACGGACCGTCACAGTCTTGACGGACCGTCACAGGCTGCGTAACCCTGACTGGGTCGGATTTCTATTAAAAGTTTTTAAGGAGCGTTTTGGACTATTCATGCTTATAATTATAAAGTTAGTGGATTAATGTTAATAATTCAATTACTTGGGGGTTAAAGGAGATAACCTTGAAATAAAAAGTGGGTTATTTTTATCATCTTTTATACATAATTATATCATAATTAGGGTAAAAGAAAAAGGGTTTGAATAAGAAAAACAGAAAGAACAGGGAGAGAAGGGAGAAACGAGCGAGAGAAAGAGAATAACGCAGAGGAAAGCAAAGGTTTTGGAAGATAGCTTGTTTGATCGCGATTCTTCGGTGGAGGTAGGTTATGGTTTATGCTACTTCGTAGTAAACTCTTAATAGCGAATGATATGTATTGGGTAGTATTGTAAAGTCTTTTATATGCTTAATTGTGTGCTTGCATGATGTGATTATGTAATTGTAATGGGTTGGGAAGATGAGGTTGTGAATCTTAAATCTTAAATTCACTTTGTTAATGATGATGCCTTGGTATAAAAGAAGGCTTGATGAACTAAAAGAATGAGATTAGAGGATCGGGTGTCACGTTCCGACACCAGGATAGTATTAGAGGATCGAGTGTCACGTTCTAACACCAGGATAGTATTAGAGGATCGGGTGTCACGTTCCAACACCAGGATAGTATTAGAGGATTGGGTGTCACATTCCGACACCAGGATAGTATTAGAGGATCGGGTGTCACGTTCCGACACCAGGATAGTAGGGGATCGTAGTGTCACGTTCTGACACCAGGATAGTAGTAGTGGAGCGGAGTGTCACGTACCGACACAAGAGGAATAAAGAGAATGAAAACTTGAATTATGTTAATATACTCAATTTAAAGAACTAATTCCCAAAAGAGTATGATGGGGAGGCTTGAGTCCTCATAGATATGCTGGGTGTTGTGGACAATGGTTATGGTATTTGTTGTTATCACCTGTTGAGTATGTAGTTGATTTTATATTATTATTTGATATATACTGTTTTCTATTTTGAGTTGGCCGATGATACCTACTCAGTACTTGTGCCTTGTACTGACCCCTACTTTTATTTGTTTTTCTTTGATTATTTGTGGAATGCAGCAAACGTACCATCGTCTTCAACTCGTCCTCAACTCTAGCCAGTCTTCATCGCGCCAGATTTCAGGGTGAGCTATTACTTCTAGCTTGGACTGGATCTTCCTCTTTATGTCTTGATGCCTTGAAATTCCGGCATGGACTAGCTGTTTATTTATTTTAGCTTCTTAGACACTCTTAGATTTAGTAAATTGAGGATAGATGTTCTTGTGATGATGAATTTCAGATTTTGGGAATAATAAGTATTAAGTTTTTAGAAGTTATTTAATCGATTTTCATTAATGAGTTTAAGTCTTCCCCATTATATTCTGTTTATTATGGTTGAAATGTTGGGGTTTAGATTGGTTGGTTCGCTCACATAGTAGGATAAGTGTGGGTGCCACTCGCGGCTCGTTTTGGGTCGTGCCAAACTTGGTATCAAAGCATTAGGTTCGTTGGTCTCATCACACAAGAACGAGTCTAGTAGAGTCTTAAGGAACGGTAGGGGGACGCCTTTACTTTTCTTTGAGAGGCTATAGGACTTTAGGAAAATTCCATTCTTTCTTTCTTTCGTGCTATTACTTGGATCCAATTGGTATCTAGGTGATACAAATTGGTATCTGACCATCTTCACTCTATTTCGCAGATGGTTAGAACTAGAGCAACAACTGCGCCAACACCAACACCGGCAAGACAAAATGCATCTGAGCCAGCCACTGGGGCTGTAGCTCGAAGAGGAGCAGTGGCAAGAGGCCGTGGTAGAGGTCGCGGGAGGACGTCCTCTAGAGGAAGAGGACAAGCACCTGGCCCATCTAGTACTAGGGCGGTGACTCCTCCACCGACTAATGAGGTATAAAGAGAGGGTGAGGAAGGGGAAAATAAGCAAGTACAGAATGAGGAATTACCACCCCAACCTACCCCATAGATGATTAACCAGGTTCTTGCTTATCTTAGCGGGTTATCTGATCAAGGCCAGACACTTCTAGTGTTTTCTGCACCGGCGCCTCAGGTTCCGAGAGTACAACATGCCGCTGCTGAGGCTCCCCGCATGGATACCTTATTGGAAATAGGCACGTTTCCTCGATTGACTACAGGACCTTTAATGACGAGTGATCAGCACGAACTTTTCAGTAAGTTCTTGAAATTGAAACCTCTTATTTTCAAGGGTGCTGAATCTGAGGATGCCTATGATTTTCTGGTTGATTGTCATGAGTTGCTACATAAGATGGGCATAGTAGAATGATTTGGTGTTGAATTTGTGACCTATCAGTTTCAAGGGAACGCCAAAATGTGGTGGCGGTCATATGTTGAGTGTCAACCAGCACAGGCACCACCTATGACTTGGGCGTCATTCTCTAGCTTATTTATGGAGAAGTATATACCCCGGACTTTGAGGGATAGGAGGAGAGATGAGTTCCTAAGCCTAGAGCAAGGCAGGATGTCGGTTACTGCTTATGAGGCTAAGTTTCGTGAGCTATCCAGGTATACCACCTAACTTTGCTTCAGTCCACAAGAGAGGATTCGCCATTTCGTGAAAGGGTTGAGGTCAGATTTGCAGATTTCAGCCTTACAGGTAGCCTCTACAGCAAAATCCTTTCAGGAGGTGGTAGATTTTATGATAGAAGTGGAGGGGGTGAAGCCAGACGACTTCACCATGGCATCGACATCTAAGAAGTTTCATAAGGGAGGTGAGTTTAATGGTTCTTACTCCAGAGGGCGGGGTTCAGGAGGTTACCCAGCCCGACCTATTCAGTCTTCACTACAGGCTGTAGCTGGGGGTCCATCGCAGACCAGCCAACATTCCTCTGAGTTTGGAGGTTACCCCCAGACTTCGTCATTCTCACAGAGACCTATGCTTGAATCCAGAGAGTGTTATGGATGTGGGGAGACTGGACACATTAAGATATATTGTCCAAAACAGAGTTATAGACCTCCAATAGTCAGAGGTAGAGGTGGTCATGGAAGAGGCCGTCATTCTGGAGGACGTGGTGGCCGAGGAAATGGTGGTCACCAAAACGGCCGGGGTGACGGGCAAACTGGAGCTACTACAGCACAACATGGTAGGGGCAACGGGCAGACAGGTGATAGGGCCCATTGTTACGCTTTCCCCGGGCGGTCTGAAGCCGAGACATCTGATGCTGTTATCACAGGTAATCTTTTGGTTTGTGATTGCATAGCTTCTGTATTATTTGATCCTGGCTCCATATTTTCATATGTATCTTCCTCATTTGCTACTGTTCTTAATTTACATTGTGAATTGCTTGACATGCCTATTCATGTTACTACTCCGGTGGGTGAGTCTGTGATAGTTGAAAAGGTATATAGGTCTTGTCTGGTGACTTTTGTGGGGAGCAATACTCATGTAGACTTGGTTATCTTAGAAATGGTTGATTTCGATGTAATTCTGGGTATGACTTGGCTTTCTCCGAATTTTGCAATCTTAGATTGTAGTGCTAAAACTGTAACGTTGATCAAGCCTGGGACAGATCCGTTGGTGTGGGAGGGTGACTACACTTCCACTCCAGTTCGTATCATCTCCTTTCTTCGTGCTAAGAGAATGGTTAGTAAAGGGTGTTTAACGTTCTTGGCATACCTCAGGGATGATACTACCCAAGTACCTTCAATTGAGTCGGTTTCGATAGTCCGCGAGTTTCTGGATGTGTTCCCTGCAGACCTTCCTGGTATGCCACCGGATAGGGATATTGACTTTTGCATTGATCTTGAGCCGGGTACTCTCCCCATTTCCATACCCCCTTATAGGATGGCCCCAGAAGAGTTAAGGGAATTAAAGGCCCAACTTCAAGAGTTGTTAGGTAAAGGCTTCATTAGACCAAGTGTTTCCCCTTGGGGTGCTCCGATTTTATTTGTGAAGAAGAAGGATGGGAGTTTTCGGATGTGCATAGACTACCGGCTGTTGAACAAGGTAACTATTAAGAACAAGTACCCCATTCCTCGCATTGATGACTTGTTCGATCAGTTACAAGGCGCTTCTGTCTTCTCTAAGATTGACTTGAGATCCGATTATCATCAATTGAAAATACGGGCAACAGATGTGCCAAAGACTGCTTTTCGAACCAGGTATGGGCATTACGAATTCATAGTAATGTCTTTTGGTCTTATGAATGCCCCTGCTGCTTTCATGAGCTTGATGAACGGGATTTTTAAGCCATATCTGGATCTCTTTGTGATCATATTTATTGATGATATACTGATATACTCCAAGAGTAAGAAGGAACATGAGGAGCATTTGAGAATTGTGTTGGCTATTAAGGGAGAAAAGTCTTTATGCCAAATTCTCCCAGTGTGAGTTTTGGCTAGATTCAGTGTCCTTCTTGGGGCACGTGGTTTCTAAGGATGGAGTGATGGTGGATCCTTCTAAGATTGAAACAGTGAGGAATTGGGTAAGACCTACTAATGTGTCAAAAGTAAGGAGCTTTGTTGGTTTAGCCAGCTACTACCGTCGATTTGTCAAGGGATTCTCTTCTATTGCTTCCCAATTGATAAACTTGACCAAGCAGAATGTTCCATTTGTATGGTCGGATGAATGTGAGGAAAGCTTTCAGAAACTCAAGACCTTGCTGACTACGGCACCTATCCTTACCTTGCCAGTAAAGGGTAAGAATTTTATTGTTTATTGCGATGCATCTTATTCTGGGTTGGGTGCAGTGTTAATGCAAGAGAGGAATGTAATCGCTTATGCTTCAAGGCCACTAAAGGTGCACGAACGTAACTATCCGACCCATGATTTGGAATTGGCTGCAGTTGTGTTTGCATTAAAGCAATGGAGACATTATCTATATGGGGTCAAGTGTGAAGTCTACACAGATCATCGTAGTCTACAGTATGTCTTTACCCAGAAAGATTTGAATTTGAGGCAGAGGAGGTGGATGGAACTGTTGAAGGACTATGATATTACTATTTTGTATCACCCAGGAAAAGCAAATGTTGTGGCAGATGCCTTAAGTAGAAAGGCAGGGAGCATGGGAAGTCTAGCTCACTTGTAGGATTCTAGACGCCCATTGGCTAGAGAGGTGCAGACCCTGACTAATGACTTTATGAGGCTGGAAGTACTAGAGAAGGGAGGATTTTTGGCTTGTGTGGAGGCGAGATCTTCTTTTCTTGACAAGATTAAGGGAAAGCAGTTTACTGATGAGAAACTGATTCGGATTCGAGATAAGGTGTTGCAAGGAGAGGCTAAAGAAGCAATAATTGATGAGGAAGGTGTTTTGAGAATTAAGGGAAGGGCATGTGTACCCCGTGTTGATGATTTGATCCACACTATTCTTACAGAGGCTCATAGTTCCGGATATTCTATACATCCTAGTGCAACCAAGATGTACCGTGACCTAAAGCAACATTTTTGGTGGAGTAGAATGAAGCGTGACATTGTTGGTTTTGTTGCCAAATGTCCAAATTGTCAGCAAGTAAAGTATGAACACCAGAGACCCGGAGGAACACTTCAGAGAATGCCCATTCCTGAATAGAAGTGGGAGAGATTTGCAGTGGACTTCGTGGTTGCTCTTCCAAAGACATTGGTAAGTTTGATTCTATTTGGGTAATTGTGGACAGATTAACTAAGTCTGCTCACTTCATTCCGGTCAAGGTGACTTACAATGCGGAGAAGTTAGCCAAACTCTATATCTCAGAAATTGTTCGATTGCATGGAGTTCCACTTTCCATCATATCAGATAGAGGTACGCAGTTTACTTCTAAGTTTTGGAGAACATTGCATGCGGAATTAGGTACTAGGTTGGACCTTAGTACCGCATTTCACCCTCAGACCGATGGTCAATCTGAGCGAACGATTCAGGTATTGGAGGATATGCTTCGTGCATGTGTGATAGAATTTGGTGGTCATTGGGATAACTTCTTACCCTTAGTGGAGTTTTCATACAATAATAGCTATCACTCAAGTATTGATATAGCTCCATTTGAGGCACTGTATGGGAGGAGATGTAGGTCTCCCATTGGTTGGTTTGATGCATTTGAGGTTAGACCTTGGGGTACTGATCTTTTGAGGGATTCATTAGAGAAAGTGAAATTCATTCAAGAAAAGCTTTTAGCGGCGCAAAGTAGGCGAAAGGAATATGCAGATCGAAAGGTTAGAGACTTGGAGTTTATGGAGGGTGAGCAAGTCTTGCTGAAGGTTTCGCCCATGAAAGGGGTGATGCGGTTTGGTAAAAGGGGTAAGCTAAGCCCAAGGTATATTGGACCATTTGAAGTACTTAAGCGAGTAGGGGAGGTGGCTTATGAATTAGCCTTGCCTCCAGCACTCTCAGGAGTGCACCCGGTATTTCATGTGTCTATGCTGAAAACATACCATGGGGATGGAAACTACATTATTCGTTGGGATTCAATTCTTCTTGATGAAAATTTGTCGTATGAGGAGGAGCCTGTTGCCATTCTAGATAGAGAAATTCGCAAGTTGAGATCAAGGGAGATTGCATCCATCAAAGTACAATGGAAGAATCGACCAGTTGAAGAGTCCACTTGGGAGAAGGAGGCTGATATGCAAGAAAGATACCCACACCTGTTTACAGATTCAGGTACTCCTTTTCGCCCTTGTTTTTCTTCTTGTGATCGTTCGAGGACGAACGATGGGTAAATTGGTATCTATTGTAACGACCTGTTTGGTCGTTTTGAGCAGTAGAGTTTATTCTGGTAATAACTGTCTGAGTCGACGGATCCCACGACGGACCATCATGGGCACGACGGACCGTCAAGGGGGTCTCGTTCTAAAACACTTAGAATTCTAAAATTTAGGTACTGAGATCGACTCTCTGAACTTCGTGACGGAATGGCAGGACGGACCGTCATTGGCACGACGGACCGTCACAAATCTTTCCACAAAATTAACTCTCTGAACTTGGTGACGGACCTGCAGGACGGACCGTCACAGTCATGACGGACCGTCACAGGCTGCGTAACCCTGACTGGGTCGGATTACTATTAAAAGTTTTTAAGGGGCGTTTTGGACTATTCATGCTTATAATTATAAAGTTAGTGGATTAATGTTAATAATTCAATTACTTGGGGGTTAAAGGAGATAACCTTGAAATAAAAAGTGGGTTATTTTTATCATCTTTTATACATAATTATATCATAATTAGGGTAAAAGAAAAAGGGTTTGAATAAGAAAAACAGAAAGAACAGGGAGAGAAGGGAGAAACGAGCGAGAGAAAGAGAATAACGCAGAGGAAAGCAAAGGTTTTGGAAGATAGCTTGTTTGATCGCGATTCTTCGGTGGAGGTAGGTTATGGTTTATGCTACTTCATAGTAAACTCTTAATAGCGAATGATATGTATTGGGTAGTGTTGTAAAGTCTTTTATATGCTTAATTGTGTGCTTGCATGATGTGATTATGTAATTGTAATGGGTTGGGAAGATGAGGTTGTGAATCTTAAATCTTAAATTCACTTTGTTAATGATGATGCCTTGGTATAAAAGAAGGCTTGATGAACTAAAAGAATGAGATTAGAGGATCGGGTGTCACGTTCCGACACCAGGATACTATCAGAGGATCGGGTGTCACGTTCTAACACCAGGATAGTATTAGAGGATCGGGTGTCACGTTCCGACACCAGGATAGTATTAGAGGATCGGGTGTCACGTTCCGACACCAGGATAGTAGGGGATTGGAGTGTCACGTTCCGACACCAGGATAGTAGTAGTGGAGCGGAGTGTCACGTACCGACACAAGAGGAATAAAGAGAATGAAAACTTGAATTATGTTAATATACTCAATTTAAAGAACTAATTCCCAAAAGAGTATGATGGGGAGGCGTGAGTCCTCATAGATATGCTGGGTGTTGTGGCCAATGGTTATGGTATTTGTTGTTATCACTTGTTGAGTATGTAGTTGATTTTATATTATTATTTGATATATACTGTTTTCTATTTTGAGTTGGCGGATGATACCTACTCAGTACTTGTGCCTTGTACTGACCCCTACTTGTATTTGTTTTTCTTTGATTATTTGTGGAATGCAGCAAACGTACCATCATCTTCAACTCGTCCTCAACTCTAGCCTGTCTTCATCGCGCCAGATTTCAGGGTGAGCTATTGCTTCTAGCTTGGACTGGATATTCCTCTTCATGTCTTGATACCTTGAAATTCCGGCATGAACTAGCTGTTTATTTATTTTAGCTTCTTAGACACTCTTAGATTTAGTAAATTGAGGATAGATGTTCTTGTGATGATGACTTCCAGATTTTGGGAATAATAAGTATTTAGTTTTTAGAAGTTATTTAATCGATTTTCATTAATGAGTATAAGTGTTCCGCATTATATTATGTTTATTATGGTTGAAATGTTGGGGTTTAGATTGGTTGGTTCGCTCACATAGTAGGATAAGTGTGGGTGCCACTCGCGGCTCGTTTTGGGTCGTGACAGAAACATATATAGTTGATACATGTTGGAATTGAATAATTGTCATATCGATTTACATGCAACATTCAACATTCATTGAATGATATATGAAGATTACTATCTCCGTAAAAGGTGCTAGCAGAAATCAATGAGCTATGAAAATGAAGAAGTTGATTTCTTTGAAATATTGGTTTTAGAATTTTCATTAATTGGTTTATTCTTCTAATGTACTGTAATTATAATTGCTTGCGACTATAGATAAATGCGATGCTATTTGTATATTTGGAGGGAGTTATAAAATTATCTTGTAGTATGCCTTCATGGCATCATGTGATTGGTATTGAAAAAATTATTTTATAATTTTTTGTATTTTTGTAATGTTTCTTTATATGTATCTTCATATTTGAACTTACTAATTTATTTGATAGAAATAATTAGAAGTATATGCATCATATATAAATATAGTATCAATATTTAAAATAAATTTTTTCTTTCATTTTGATATGATATCATTGAATAAAAACTATTTTAGCTACCACAAAATATTGGAATCTTCACTTGAATAGTCGAATAGATTTACTATTACTTTTTCTAGCCGATATGCATATATATATATATATATATATATATATATATATATATATATATATATATATATATATATATATATATATATATATATATATATCATTTTTTTATAGTTTAATCTATTGATGAACAACTATTTATTTTAATTCTTCAAAAATAATCTTAGTTGCTTTTTTTTGCTACTTTCATTTTCAAAACTAAATATACATGTAGTTTTTAAAATATTATTAATGAAAACACGCGCAACGCGCGTGCACGGAAACTAATTATACTAAAAGTAGGAAGCTCCATAATTGAAAGTTGAATTACAAAAATATCCCTAATCATATTTAAAATAACCACATTGTCTTGATCATTTAACTAATGTATCAAACTTTTTCTATTACAACATTTATATCTTTTATCTTTTAAGCTTCAATCAGTTATATAATCTTATACTCTTTTCATATTATTTGCACTTTATAAAGTTAACACCCTGTCAATTTATTTATCATTTTATTCTTACTCCTATTCTGTTAGACTACACAAAAAGCGATTATTATCGCCCTCTTATTTGTTGAGTTTACCCTAGCATAAGGTAATACTAATTTTTTTTCCTTCGAACAAGTTCAATTTTTGTTTACTACCTAAATTTGGTTTGTGTTTATGAAATAATGTGTATAGATAATATTTTTTTATTATTTATTTCACACACTTTATATTTTTAGCTTGCTCCAAAAAGTATCACTGTGGGAGTAGCTGTTGAACCAAATTCGTTAGCATGGAGTATATATTTCATGAGTCTGATTGTAAATCCAACTTTATTGGTTTCATTTAGTGACATTTTTGTATGCTTTGTGGCCTCTCAATTCTTATTTAGTATGTATATTTATTTTTAAAACATTATTAGTACCATACCTAAAGTTGCTATCTTCGTGAAGAAATAGAATAACTCCCAAGCATGTATCTCATTTTGTTACGTGACAGATGAATAATATTACATTACAAATATATGTTGCATTTGAATCTACTTTTTTCAACTAATGACTGTTCAATTGCTAAATAGAGTATTATATACTTCATTTTAGGAAGTTTATATTAATATATTAGGATGAGACACGTGTCCAGAAATTAATTATATTAAAATTGAGAAGAATCTAAGTCAAAAGTTAAATTATAAAATTATCTCTTTACTATTAATTTATTATCTTGAAATTATTTAAAATAATTTTTTTATTAATATTTATTAGTAATTACAATGAAATTATTTAGTAATATTTATCTTGTAATAACATGGAATCTAGTCTAGATTGAATGAATAATTAAAAAGATGAAAACCACAAATCATTGTAATTACTAATAAATTGAGGCAATTACAAGTCATCTCAATAATTTATTACTAATTCATTCATATATAATAACACACTTTTAATATCTTAGTAATAATAAATCAAATAAATAAAATCAGTGACACTAATCGAATAAATGGGGGGTCACTCTTTTCATATGCCAGTAATTATTCTAGGATATACATTTACAATTAAAATATATCTTTTCACATTTCAAACATTTAATTATTTCCTTATATTTTAATTAAGAATTAATTTAAGGAAATGCAAAAGTCATCTACATTATTATTAAAATGATACAATTTAACATTTAAACTAAATAATTAAATGTTTTATAACATTTTAATTTATAGTAAGGGTAAAATTGTAATTCAACTTTTAACTTTTTTTGTTCCTTCTTATAATAATATATGATTATTAGTAGTAATGTTACTATGATTTGTATTTTTCATCTTTTCATCTATCTATATATTAAAGACTATTTTAAAACTGAAAAATATAGAATTTAAATAGACATTTTTACTACTATTTAAGAACTAGGTGATAACCATGAAAAATGAAAGATATTGTCATTCAACTGATAATTAAAAAACTATTTCATCTATGATAGGCGAAAAAGACATGAAAAAATAGAATACATGAGGTGGGGAGAAGAACTTGAAGACTTCTTTTTAGACATGCCTAAGTCTCATATCTTTTTCGATATATATTCTCCTTCGCGAAGATTATTGTTGTTTCTAATTTTTTTTTTGCATTTTTAATAAACTCATTGTGGTGTTATAATCTTTTAGCTATTATTATGAGCTTTTGAAATAGATGTATGTATGAAGTTCAGTGTTTAAATTATATATCTGTCAGTTTTATATTTTAGATGTAATTGCTTTTAATCTTGTATAATTTTGATAGTACTGTCTTTTAATTTTAGAACCTTAAATGATATAAATATTTCACTCTATCGTTTCTCATTAATAAGTGTGTATGTATTTTTAATATCCATTTATGGCTATAAAAGGTTATCACTGATATTTTGATCATAAAAAAGACTTATATAAAGTTAAAGAAGACTATATTATATTAATTAATTTCACATACTTTTTGCTTGATGCCAAATGCGCAATCCCTTTTAATTTATTTTTGTTGATACATGAAATATAATTGGTAAAATTCATATTATTTATTTAAGCATTTTCTATTTGATAGCACAATTTTATATTATGTAACAATAGTAAAATATAAACGTGCAATGCACGTTGTCAGAAACTAGTATTATTATAAGTGAAAAGGTTTTTCTTTAAAGTTGAATTATAGTTTTGCCCTTATTGTTAGTTAAAATGTTTTTAAAACCTAATTAATTAAATATTAAATAATAATATTTCAATTATTTTTTAGATTATGAGTTATTTATTAGAATGAAAATTAAATAATTATTAATTATATTGTATAATGAATTAGCCAAAAGAAATAATTACAAATTAAATGTAAGTGCATGCATGATGAAGAACTCAATCACAAATTAATTGCAAGTGCATGTATGGTGTGATAAGGATAAGGATATAGAGTCCTAGTACGTTAGTATGTTTTGTTATATACGTATTTTTTCTCTTCTCTTAGGTCTCTTACGTTCAATAGACTCATTTATCTTCTATACTTGTTAATATATAAATGTCATACATTGTATCAATAATATTTAACGATTTCATAATCATATACAACTCTTATATGGTACCAAGAGCCTCCTAAACACTTTGACGAGTATATCTGATCATCTTTCTTTTCTTTTTTTTCTAGCTTCCAACTCCTTTTTTTCCAGAATGCCTGCTACTCCTTCATCCTTTCCCAACTCTCCAGCAGTCACTCTCAATCAAAGGGGTGTCATTCAGCCCTCTCAATTGATCTCTTTTAACCCTGCGTCTCAGTTATCCTTCAAGCTAACAGAAAGTGCGAATTATCTAACTTGGGAATCCCAAGTTACCACTCTATTGTATGGCTACGAACTTCTTACTTTTGTTGATAGTTCACTTCTCATACCAACTACTCATATTATGGACAAAGACAATACCCGAATTCCTAACCCCAACTTGAGATTGTGGCAGCGACAAGACAGTCTTGTTCGCAATGCCATTATGGCATCCGTTGATTCTACAATCGCCCCCCTCATTGCCCATGCTTCCACTGTCAAAGAAGCTTGGGATATTATCCAAACAACTTATGCGAGCAAATCTCACTCAAGAATTTTCAGTTTGTGCGATACTCTGGCCTATGTCAAACGAGACGCACGCTCAATCAATGATTATACGAGATAAATGAAGTCCATTGCAGATGATTTAGCCTGCAGTGGTTCACCCGTTAACAACAAGGAACTTTTCATTAAGGTCTTGAGTGGTCTAGGTCCTGACTACAAGGAGTTATCTTCAGCAATAAAAGCTCGTGATAATCCTATTACATTCGAAGAACTCTTTGATAAACTCCTTGCACAAGAGATGTTCATCAAACACTCAGAATCAAAGGTCGATAAACCCATGATCAGTGCTCAATTTCATCAGCATTCCACCAATAATGGATCCAAAAATCGATAGCCTAACTCTTCTAATCGTAGGAACACTTCTCCATCAGGTTCTACAACTATTATAATCAATTTTATGCCCCGTATAACAATTCATTCACCCAGCAGAATACCACCAAAAGCAACACTCAACGAGTCCAATGTCAACTTTGAGATAAGTTTGGTCACATTGCAAAGGTATGTAGGTCCAAGTCACACAGTGCTACTGAAGCATATGCTAATTTTGTCAACCGTCAGTCTTCTGCTTCCAATTCTCCAAGCCCTTGGGTTGTGAATTCTGGACCGTCGCATCATATTACAAGCAACTCTCACTCTCTTCAGACTCCAACTGAGTTCTCTGGAATGGATGCGATAATTTTTGGTGATGGTGAAACAATTTATATCACTCATATTGGTCAGACTACTTTTTATCTTCTCCTAATCTTGCTGCCAACTTTCTTTTAAAAAATGTTCTTTGTTCTCCATTTATTGAAAAGAAGTTGATTTCGGTTGCTCAATTTTGTAGGCAAAATCTAACTTTCATTGAATTTTTTCCTTATTCTTTTGTTCTGAAGGATTTGAGCACGGGGGCATGTCTTCTTCAAGGCAAGAGTAATGGTGATCTCTATGAGTGGCCTACGGACATGACCAAATCAGTCTCTATGATGATCTTTATGTAGCAAGTGTTGTTGCTGAGCTAAATTGGCTAACCAACCTACTGCAAGAACTTCGGTTCAAGTTGCCTTGTCCTCCTCAGGTTTTTTGCGATAACGGTGGTGTCACTTACCTGTGCCATGTCTTTCACAGTCGAATGAAACATGTCGCAATTGACATTTATTTTGTTCGTGACCAAGTGGAAAGTGGGAAAAATTCAGTTCATCACATTCCAACAGGAGCTCAACTAGCAGATGTCTTAACTAAAGCACTTCCCAGAAGGTCCTTTATCCACCTTGTTAACAACATCGGTCTCAAGCAAATTGAGCCTATGTTGAGGGGGCATGATAAGGATAAGGATATAGAGTCCTAGTACGTTAGTATGTTTTTTTATATTCGTAGTTATTTCCCTTCTCTTTATGTCTCTTACGTTCGATAGACTCCTTTATCATCTATACTTGTTCATGTATAAATATCACACACTGTATCAATAATATTTAACGATTTCATAATCATATACAACTCTTATATAGTGAAGAACCTAAGAGGTATTTGTATGACTTTATTCTTTTTTCAGCATGACTTTTGAGTTTTTGTATGACATTATATACTTATTAACTTATAAATACACTTGTGTGCCTCATGAAAATGTAGTAAACTTTGTCATGAAGTAATCTTAGTTATTTTTTTTTATTTTGCTTGTATTGTTAAGATAATGAATCATGGAAATGCTAATGATTTGAAAGAATTTTCATCAGCTTCATTAGCAAGGTGTGAGGAATAATGAAAAACAAGAGATTATTTTGTTTCTTGTATCATTTGATATCTGTTGTCATTTTTCAAGGTTTAAGTGATGTTGAATGAAATAAAATCTATATATTATGTTATGTTTATAGATTCTATTATATATTTATTATTTTATATTTGGTTTATTTTGTTTGCTTATAATTTTTTGTTCTTTGTTTTATCCTTTTCACCCCAAGGCCCAAATACATATTGCATGGAATACTACTATACCCGTCATATGATTATTATTAGAGTTGAAAAGCTAAAAAACTCTAATGTTATTTTTTCTTTTTTATGGTGACGTACTTTGTGGTGACTAGGCGAACAAAAGTTGCACACCATATATATTATTACATCGTATCATTTTATTATGATATTATTCTATAACTTCGAAAGAAAATTCTCTTGCACCTATGAATTACCTTTAATGTACTGTATTTTATGTTATTCTTTAGAAATATAATAATAACTTAAATTTATTAATAATGTGATTGCATATTTGGAGCTACAAGCTTTAAAGGAAAAAGTATATTCAAGGTTTTAATATGTATCTAGCTATACTATTAGATAAATATAATATCTTAAACTAAAGTAGTTAAAAACTAAATAAATCTTATCAAATTGAATGGCCACATAAAGTTTAAAGACATATTTTTACTCTTCAATCAAATTCCTTCTTTTGGTATTTTTGTGGTAGTTTACTCCCAGGTGATGTTGATTAGTAAAGTTGTTGTTTCTTTATGGTTTTAAGTTTTAATTCTGGTTACACTTGAATATGTAATTGCATGAATTACTATCGATAATTTTTATTATATTTGAGATGATATATTGTAGATGAACTTGTATTTTAGAAGATTAATTTATTGTTTGTAGTTTTTTGTCTAATTTGACATGACATCGCACGAAGCATGTTGATCTTAATATCTAGTCATGTTACATTTGATATTATATACACATTTTAACTAATTATTTCTATTAAATTCGATTATGAAAGCGCTCTGAAGTTTAATTCAAGCAAAAAATAACCTATCTCTTTCAAAAGTTCATATAACTCATCCCCACATTAATTTCAATATTATTTTTAAAAACTATTACTTAACTTGAAATACACGTGCAACACACAAGCTCGAAAATTAGTATATAAATAAGAGGTTAGAGAGAAACTTAGCTAATAGACTAAAGTAAATGAGTATTTTGACCGTTTTCACATTTAAATTTGAAGTTGATGGAATGGAGTGGTTTTTCATATGTTTGTTCCGTTCATTAATTTACTTAATATCTATTTTTAAAAATAATATATAATAATATAAAGGCTAAAGTCATATGCGGCCCCTTGAAGTTGTCCGCATATTTCATTTGAACACCTCAACTTATCTTTGTTCTTATTGAATACTTTATTTGTTCAAAAGTCATTCCTATTAGACACAAATTGCTAACATGTCAAAAAACGTATACCACACTCTCTTTGGGCGCGTAAAACTATTGAAAATAATTTTTTTTTCTTTTTTTATTAACTTATATGCAGAAATTAATAAAAAAAGGAAAAAACAATTTCTTTTGAAAAGGAAGTCTTCTTCTCCACTTCCTCTGTCATTTTCATCTTCCATTTTCATAATTTTTTTTCACATACACAGCACACCCCATCCTCTTCACCGATCTGTTTCTTTTACCGTCTCCAATTCTTCTTCTGCTTTTTCCTTTTTATTCCTTTTTAATGTAGATTTGCATATTTAATATTCCGACAAAACTTCATTTATTCCGGCAAAATAAATATGAATTAATAAAAATTTGTTATTATCTATTATAATTGCGATAAATAATTACAAATGGAAAAAAGATAAATGCAATGAATTGAAGGTTTTGATGATTTTAAAATGAAAAAGAATAGATATTTAGCTTGGGTGGATGGTGTATTACCGACGTTGATGAAAGGAGTAAGATTCGATGGAGGAAAAAAAGATGTGAGTTGATCAATGGAGGAGAAGGAAGAGGTCGGATGATGGTTTACTGGCTTGTTGGGGCTGCCATGGTTTTTGAAGAAGAAGACGCAGGGTAGGGGGTAATTAATAAGAAAAAATTTATTTTCTTTAAAAAAAAACATTTTAGATTATTTAAATAATATTTTTTAAAAATTTGATTTTAATGCCACGTATCATCATTTTATTGGTATGTTTATTGTGTGCCAGCGTTTGAAATACACGCATCTTAATATTTTAACTGATTGCCATTTTGTGTTAAATAGGTATATATTTCTTAAGGTCCAAGTGTTCAATAGGTACAAGTCTAACTTAAGGTGTCTAAGTGAAATATGCGGACAACTTCAAGGGGCCGCATATGACTTAAGCCTAATATAAAATATAAATTAAAAAGGTAGTTTTTGTTGTAAAGAAAGCTCAGAATATAAGAAGAAAAAGACAAGAAGTATAAGATTATGAAGAGAATATTCTTATTCAAGTGTGTCCTACAATGGTGAATGATATCTCTATTTATAGTGTTGAGATATAATAGTCAAAGGTCACCTTGGAATTATACATAGTTATCATCAAGGTTCATATCACCTTGAAATCTTATCATATTGGAAACACTAATACATTAATCCAATTAATTGTTGGATAAATCTAATGGATCATCCACATATACAATGGATTTACAACACTCCCCCTTGGATATCCATAGATTATGTGCCTCGTTAAAACCTTACAAGGAAAAATCCAGTAGGAAAAAGCCTAGTGAAGGAAAAAGAGTACACATATCTCATAATACGCTTTGAATGTTGCCTCGTTAAAAACCTTACCAGGAAAACCCAACTTGGGACAAAACCATAGTTAAGGAAAAGAGTACAACGCGTATTTCGCTCCCCCTGATGAAAACTTTACTTGATATCTCGGAGACAGCGCATTCCAATCTTGTATCTCAACTTCTCAAACGTTGATGTTGGTAATGCCTTAGTGAATAAATCAGCAAGATTATCACTTGAACGAATTTGTTGAACTTCTATCTCACCATTTTGTTGAAGATCATGCGTGAAAAAAAACTTTGGTGAGATATGCTTTGTCCGGTCTCCTTTGATGTATCCTCCTTTCAATTGAGCTATACATGCAGCATTATCTTCGTACATTGTGGTTGGTATATTCTTTTTCAAGGAAAAACCATACATTTCCTGAATATGATGGGTCATTGATCTCAACCAGACGCACTCTCGACTTGCTTCATGGATGGCTATTATTTCTACATGATTTTAAGAAATGGCTACCAACGTTTGCTTCATTGATCGCCAAGATATTGTCGTGTCTCCACATGTAAACAAATAGCTTGTTTGTGATCGAACTTTATGCGGATCAGATAAATACCCTGCATCTGCATAACCAATCAGTTCTGACTTGGATTCATTGGAATAGAATAAACCCATGTTCATGTTCCCCCGAAGATATCGAAGTATGTGTTTAACACCATTGCAATGTCTTTTTGTTATGGAGGAACTGAATCTTGTCAGAAGACTTACTGCAAAACAGATATCTGGTCGAGTATTGTTAGCAAGGTACATTAGTGCCCCAATCGCACTAAGGTAAGGAGTTTCATCACCAAGAAGCTCTTCATCATTCTCTTGAGGTCGAAATGGATCTGTATTGATGTCAAGCGATTTTACCACCATTGGAGTACTCAATGGATGTGAGTTATCCATGTAAAAACTCTTTAGTATCTTTTCTGTGTACGTTAATTGATGAACAAGTATTCCATTTGACAAATTCTCAATCTGTAGGCCAAGACAAAATTTTGTCTTGCCGATATCTTTCATTTCAAATTCTTTTTTCAGACACTCAACAGCTTCTAACAACTCTTTACAAGTGCCAGTGATGTTCAAATCATCAACATACACAGCTATTATTACAAATTCAAACCCCGATTCACTCAGACGATTGTACCACATCCTTCCTGATTGTTTCAATCCATACAGAGATTTGTGAAGCTTTATTGAACAAGTTTATCTTGAATCTTTGTATGCTTCAGGCACTTTGAATGCTTCAGGAATTTACATGAAAATGTTGTGGTCCAACGAGCCATATAGATAGGTTGTGACAACGTCCATCAGACGAATTTCAAGTTTTTCATGAACTGCCAGATTTATGAGATATCTAAAGGTGATTGCATGATACCACTGGAGAATATGTCTCCACATAATCAATGCCAGGTCTTTGAGAAAAACCTTGAGCAACGAGTCGGGCCTTATATCTCATGACTTCACCTTTCTCATTTCTTTTTCGTACAAAAACTCATTTGTACCCCACTGGCTTGATACCTTCAGGTGTTCGGATTATCGGTCCAAAAAATCACGTTTTTCTAGTGAAGCCAATTCAGCTTGAATTGCATCCTTCCATTTTGGCCAATCATTTCTCTGTCTACATTCGTGAACAGATTTTGGCTCAAAATCTTCATCTTGTTGCATTATTTTAATAGCAACATTATAGGCAAATATGTTGTCAATCACAGCATTATTTCGGTTCCACAACTTTCTCGTCGAGACATAATTCATTGAAATTTCATTGTTTTCAGAAGTTCGAACCTCCTTATCTCATCTTGAGAAATTTCTTTCAACACATGATCATCTTGATCATTTATTCCTTTTCTCTTTCGAGGAATTTTATCCTTGGAACCAATTGGTCTACCACGCTTCAAATGTGGTCTAGACTCATTTGCCTTAACAATTTGTCCCGTCGGGATATCAACTCGAACTGGAGCATTAACAGCTGGAATATGCGATTTAGTAATCCTTGGAAGATTAGTAAATGCATCTGGTAGCTGATTTGCAATGTTCTGCAAATAAATTATTCTTTGACCTTCTTGCTCACATTGGTTTGTTCAAGGATCCAGATGAGATAGAGATGATGAATTCCAATCTATCTCTTTTCTCAACGACTTATGTTCTCCCCCTAATGTTGGGTATATTGATTCATCAAAATGACTATCATCAAACCTTGCCTTAAATAAATCTCCAGTCATAGGCTCCAAATATTTTATGATTGAAGGAGATTCATACCCAACATATATCCCCAACCTTCTTTGGGGCCCCATCTTTGTGCGTTATGGTGGAGCAATTGGGACATACACCGCACATCTAAAAACTCTAAGATGGGAAATGTTTGGCTCTTGACCAAAATTCAATTGTAATGGGGAGAATTCATGATAATTGGTCGGCTTTATGCGCACAAGTGCTGCTGCATGCAAAATAGCATGCCCCCACATAGACACAAATAACTTTGTTCTCATTAGTAATGGTCTAGCTATCAATTGCAGACGTTTAATCAATGATTCTGCTAGACCGTTTTGAGTGTGAACAGGCGCAACTGGATGTTCAATTGTTATACCAGTAGACATACAATAATCATTAAATGTCTGAGATGTAAACTCACCAACATTATCTAGAAGGATTGTCTTTATTGTATAGTTTGGAAATTGTGCTTTCAATCTTATTATTTGAGCCAGCAATCTCGCAAAAGTCATGTTGCGAGTTGATAATAAACACAGATGTGACCATCTTGTAGAAGCATCTATCAAGATCATATAATATTTAAAGGTTCCACATGCAGGTTGAATTGGTCCACATATATCACCCTGTATACGTTCCAGAAATGCAGGGGATTCAATTCCAACCTTAACTGTTGATGGTTTAATGATCAACTTTCCTTGAGAACAAGCAGCACAAGAGAATTCCTTTGATTGAAGGATATTTGGGCTCTTTAAGGTGTGCACATGTGAATTCTCAATGATTTTGCGCATCATATTAAATTCGGGATGGCCCAACCGGTCATGCCAAATGATAAAATCATTAAAATTAGTAAACATTTTATTTACTACGGCATGTGATTCAATTGTACTTATACTTGTATAGTACAACCCAGAAGAAAGTGCAGGTAATTTTTCATGCACAATTTTCTTCTCTACATTAATTGTAGTAATGTAAAGGTATTCAACCTTTCCTTCATTAGCCGTCTCAACATGATAGCCATTTTAGCGAATAACTTTGAAACTTAATAAGTTTCTTTGTGACTTACTACAATATAATGCATTATCAATGCTTAATATTGTCCCTCCAGGTAGTAATAAGGTCGCTCTTCCAGAGCCCTCGATTAATTTTGTACTACCTGATATTGTGTTGACATATGCCATTTTCATAACCAAATTAGAAAAGTGTTTCTTTTCTTTTAATATTGTATGCGTTGTAACATTATCAAGAAGGCATACATCTCCATTACTCATCTTGAATCCAACTGACAACTGGGGATTTCTATTAATTTTCATTAAAATAAAATACATTAAAAGAAGGAAGAAACAAAATTAACAACGGAAATTTAAATACTTCAACATGAATAACATAATAATTAAAAATACATAAGTAAAATATTAACAAACTTCATTCCCCCGCTAAAAGATCAAACATCAGTTTTGATCTCCAAAGAAGTCATGAACTTCCATATGATTAATGTCACCAAGGCCATCAAAAACCTTTAAAGCCAAATTTGCTTCAACGTCCTTATCATATTTATGAGATGTTCCCGGCTTATTATCATCTTTAAGAGTCATATGTGACTCAGCTCGAGCATTGGAAGAGGAAGCACCACTTTTATTTCCTTTCTTTTAAAAGGAATTTTGATAGAGCCTTACAAAATGCTCATGTGTGCGACATTCATTCTTCCAATGGCCTTTCATGCCACAACGACGACAATTACTTTTTGAGGGGTTATTTTGAGAACTCATGTTGTTCTCCCTTTTATTATGACCACCACCTTGACGATTAGTGTATCGTCTTTTATCTTT
This sequence comes from Solanum chilense, assembly GCA_032847665.1. Classification (NCBI taxonomy): domain Eukaryota; kingdom Viridiplantae; phylum Streptophyta; class Magnoliopsida; order Solanales; family Solanaceae; genus Solanum; species Solanum chilense. Next base: position 50,437,547 of record CM064973.1, read on the forward strand.
GTCACGTCCCCGTGCATTATTATAGCCCCGATGATCATCTCTTTTTACTTCAGATTGATCACGTGCTTCCACCACATTTGCCTCCGGTAATGGAGCAGCTCCAGTGGGACGAGCTTCATGATTTTTCATTAAAAGAGCATTATGTTGCTCAGCCACCAAAAGACATGATATTAATTCAGAATATTTTTGAAAACCCTTTTCACGATATTGTTGCTGCAATATCACATCTGAGATATGAAAAGTAGTAAGTGTCTTTTCCAACATGTCATCATCTTTTATAGTCTCCCCACATAATTTCAACTAGGAGGTTATCCTGAATACAGCAGAGTTGTATTCAATTACGGTCGTAAAATCTTCAACCGTAAATGCATCCACTCATAACGAGCTCTTGGCAACACTGTTGTCTTTAGGTGGTCATATCTCCCCTTTAAATCAGTCCACAATTCAAGTGGATCTTTTACCATCAGATATTCAATCTTCAGGCCCTCATCAAGATGATGACGAAGGAAAATCATAGCCTTCACCTTATCTTGACTCGATGCTTCATTTCCCTGAGTAATAGTGGCATCAAGACCTTTAGCAGCCAAGTGAATCTCAGCATCGAGTACCCATGAAAGATAATTCTTTCCAGAAATATCCAATGCCACAAACTCAAGTTTGGATAAATTCGACATAATGAAATTATGAAAGAATATGTGAATAAAATAAAATTATTTATATAATACCTTTGCAAGTAGCAACTTCGTGTTGATAACGTGTTATAAAGAAAGCTCAGAATATAAGAAAAAAAAAGACAAGAAGTACAGATAGAGGAGAGAATATTCTTATTCAAGCGTGTCCTACAATGGTGAATGATATCTCTATTTATAGTGTTGAGATATCATAGTCAAAGGTCACCTTGGAATTATACATAGTTATCATCAAAGGTTCATATCACCTGGAGATCTTATCATATTGGAAACACTAATACATGAATCCAATTAATTGTTGGATAAATCTAATGGATCATCCACATATACCATGGATTTACAACAGTTTTTATAATATTTTTCTTCCTTTAATTATCTGATTTGGTGTAGCTAACCACCAAAATATCTAATTTTAATTTTTTTTCTATAAATCTTGGAAACTCACAAGAAAATTAATTAAAATAAAATAAAAAATAATAACGACTCTGCTGGGGATCGAACCCAGAATCTCTGGTTTCGTAGACCAGCGCCTTATCCATTGGGCCACAGAGTCTTATATGATGATTTTCATCATTAAATTAAAATAACTTGTTATAGAGATATGGAGAAAGTTTATCAATGTAAAAAAGCCAATGTAATACTGCACATTGTTTGATTAGTAATTTAAGAAAAGTTATAATCTTTGTATATATTTCATAGTAGGTTTTATTAGACACGCGATGACAAGAGAGGACAAGGTAAATAATTGTATCAATAGGTTTATTATTTCAACTTAAAATGCTAAGATACAAGATATTTGAAATCTGTCAAAACAATTGACTCAAAGAAGACGGATTAAGAGAATCAAATAGAAAGCAATTGAGTATATAACATATAATTTCGGGTGACAATTGGACAAGTTGGATTAAATTTGTGCGGGTCAAAATGGATCAAGACCCAACCCAAATTTGTTTAGGCCAAAACGGGTCATGACCCAACCTTAACGTAAATGAATTAGGCCGAATTGATTTTGATTTTGCCACCCCTACCTATATCCCTTTTTTTTTCATCTTTCCTTAGTCTCCATGTTCATTATCCTTTCCTGAACCTTTTAAATCTTGTAATATAAAACACCCTCTTAAAATAGTTCTATTTTTTTTTAATTGATTAACTCAAGTATGTAAAGTATACATAAGTGTATAAATTGATAGGATTAGAAGTTCAATCACAACTAAAGTAAAATAAAAATAGAGTGAAAAAAGAAAAATACTTTCTGATGAAACTTGAATGCTGCAAATGCAGTATGTAAAAAAGGCAATGAAAGAAGTTCACTTTTTCATGATCTTGCTATATTTTACTACGTTTCATTAATAAATTTTAAGAAAAAATCAGTTGAAGCATAATCTTCATACGTTTCAATTCATCTTGTAAAAGAGTTAAGACTTCAAAGCACAAAGAAACCAGTATATCAAAGGGACAAAGGATCTTCCTTTCTGCTACGATTAACAACAACGTCGATTAGTCACTGTTTTTCTTTCACATATAAACTAGACAATCAAGTCAACCAAAGACAACATACATACTTTTGCTTCAGTTGCAGTATGTCAGTGTTTCAACAAAGAAAGACAAGTATCGAAATAAAGTGCTGGCGAATAGGAGTTGATAGCCTCAGATGTATACACGAACCAGAGTGACGAAGTATCATATGCATGTTAGTGATTTTACTGATGGATCATTTCTTGCGAGACAAAGCCGCTACAAGTCCACCAGCCAGGAGTCCAACAGCAGTTACAGCAGTAGCAGCAATGCCAATGCCAATTACTCCATCTGCTTGGACAATGAATATACATAATTCATAACTTCATTCTTTGACTGGAAATAGATAAAGATTCGGCTTAATACCTTTTTTAATTTTATCTTCAACAGTTCTCCGGAGGGTCAAGGCCTGTCTCCACTCCGGTTCAATCTATAGATTCAAACAACTACTAGTTAAGGCAGAATGATTAAGAAAGAACTTGAAAGGTACTCAGCCAAGTCAATGAAATAGTAAAACTTCAGAGTTGCATGACACAATGAAGTTCGAGTAAGAATTTTTGAATTTCATAAATCAAGCTGCAGAAAGATAAATTGTTCAAGATAAAAGTAGGGGAACAAACTTCATAGCACAGAGATAAATATTTCAGATTTTAATGTCAAAGTGAAGAGGTGAATAAAATACTAGCAAAGATTGAATAACAAAGATCAAACCTCCAAACAACGATCAACAAGCTGCCTGCTTCTTGCATAGTCCCCGCTTCTGTAGTAGCCAACAGCCAGAAGATAAATCTTTTCCCTCATTTGCAGGGGACTATTACTGCCACCCAGAGAAGCTGCAAATGACAAAATAAGTTGGAGCTTTTGCTAAGGAAGGAAACTAGCATAAGAAGGGTGAAAACAGTAAATTGCAAAGCACAAGGCAAGGGTAGAGGAGTCAAAAGGTAAAATGCATAAGAGCTAGGGAAAGGACAAACATATAACTCGAAGTGTTTATCAAAGTTCACGTGAAACTCAACAATCTCCAAGCACAGGGTATGGAAAAGGATGAAAGGATTCCAAAAAAAAGGGATTCCAATGATCTCACTTTCAAGCATTGCTATTCCACGTTGTACATCTTCTGGACGTCTTGAGTGAACAAGAGCCCATGACAGACGCATGATGCATTCATTTTTCAGTTCATCAGAGGAACCTTTTCCTGCCTCAGCAACTTCACGTTCACAACCCTGTACATAGATTTCCCTTGTGAGAGACTCAGATACCGTCAATATAACCTTCGGTACAGCTAGTAAATGCACATGGAACCGCAAATCTATTACAAATTACACATTATTCTCTTGAACAAAGGCAGCCTCTTTAGCAAAATATTCAGAGAGAGCTTTTCAAAAACTAAATAATAGTTGACACCAATTCTGCTATCCTTCAACCAGCACTCTCCCTTTTGTTTGTGTCGTAACTATCAACACCATGCCCCCCTATAGATTGATGGCACGGCCAGAACGATTTTTGCTTTGAAAAAAGAAAGATGATTCAAGAAATCACCTACTGATGCAACAGGGAGCCAAGTGAACAGACACCTCTACAACATGCCTAGTGTAACCTCACAAGTGGGGTCTAGGGAGGGTAGAATGTACACATCTAAGCTTTTATTTCCATTGTCATAAGTGGAATGGTTTGTGGCCAAAATGGACTTCAGATGTTTTTTAAATGCCTCTTGTTCGTGTTCAAAAATCGTGCGAGAGTTGTATCTGACCTCTAAATAGTCGTTAAAATTGGAACAGTCCTCCAACAAAGTAACGCAACACCAGTCTGATAAACCTTCTACAAATAGTTTACAGTAAAGTTGGGGCCACTACTCACTTTAGCCCTAATTCCTAGAAGATTTCCGTCTCTCGGGTAGTTGTGCTTCTCTAATATATATCTCTTTCTCGATTAATGCTACTGATTTCTGCTACTTATAGGATTGAGATCACAAGCAATGTACTCAAAAGCCAAAAACATATATACCTTTCTTGATTAAACTTAGTTTCCCATCCAATATGCAAGACCTCAAAAACCAACTACTGAAAGTAAAAACACGAAAAAAACAAGCAAGAAAGCCGAAAAAAGAAGACGGGGGAAATCACTTGCTATAGCCAACTTACAAAAACTCTGTAGACTTTTCATGTATATAAATCAAATCCATTGCAAATATATTCATATAAATCAAAATCTCCTCCTTATCCAAATTTCTACATCCAACTTAGCCCTAACCATTTTTACCCCCAAACCAAGCCATCCAGCTATGGTAATCCTTCAACATGCACTGAAACGAGTTTTTTTCCATAATCTGCCACAAAACCCTTCTGGGTTACCTCTTTTCACTCTGAACTTCAAAGCAAATACAAACACCAAATACACAAAATTACAGAAAAACAAACAGAGATATAGAATGAAATAGCAACTTCACTGAAAACCCCAGACAAACAGTTCTTCGTCTATATCCAATCAGCTACAGTTGCCGAAATCAAATTGCAAAATATAATGGTAACTAGTGTACTTACAGTGACGATATCGGAATCGCACCAAGGAATCTGATCTCCTCCGATGAAAAAATTTCCGACCGACTCGAAGAAATTTCCGATCTTAGCATCCATTGGTGTACGTTGTGCTGCTGGTATTGTACGCAACAAGAGGTGCTATGGTGGGGGGTTTAAGAACGAAATGTAATATATTAAGCAAAACACTAACTTAAGGTATTCTTTGGTATATTAAAAAACACATTTAAAATTATTATTTTTCGAGTTTTATATCTAAATTATCTCTTATTAATTCAAAAAACGTGTTTCTGTCTTTTATTTTAAAAACAATAATTATCACCTGTGTGAACAAAACATTATATCTTTATTAGAGCCGTCAAAATAAGCTTAACACATGAGGACGGTCCAACCCTATACATTATTGAAGTAGGATTGGATATGATTTTTCAAGCCCATTTAAAACTAAGACTTAAAAGTCCAATCCATATAAGCCCTTAAGGCTTGATCGAGGTCAGGACGGAGTCAGTCCATTGGCCAAAATTATTTATTTAAAGGTTATTTACAACAATCTCACTAGTATGTGTGTTGATTACTTAAATCAGTGTATGTTGTAATATTATGAATCTTATCAAAATTTGGTACGTCCAGATTTTGTATCTCAGAATACATATACTCAAAATTAAGTTAATTTGTTATAGATACATATCCAGGCGGAATCACATGTATCTAGAATGCATAGACAAATTCTACGCACTCGCCTCCCTCTCATCTCGCTTATCACTCTCTTATCCCACTCGAATATCTGGGATATACCACACCAGATACATGTATCTCACATATTTAGTATTCTAGATGCATGTTAACTACACTAATTTTATGATAGTGTTATTAAAACAATAACACTATTTGTCATATTTGATTTAACTCTACTCATTTTATTGATATTGTAGAATTTTAAGTTTGAAAAAAGAAAGAGGGTTAGCCCGTCCAAGCCCTCGGCCCTTCTAGGATTGGTTTCAGACCCTTTCAAATTAAGGTCAGTCCTTACTAACCCTTCAAATTCCTTGACCCACGAGAGTTGGACCAAATGATATTGGCCTGCCGTTTTTAATAACTCTAATCTTAATAAAAGGATAAATATATTACATTTATTAATTAAAAATATAAATTAAAGTAGTATAATCCCAAAAATCTTACTTCATCTCCTCCTTCCCTAACTTCTTTTTTTAAAAAATCTACCTTTACTATCTAACCCTTAGCTATCAACTGTTTTTCTCTTTAATGCTGATGTATGCATATGTTTTTAGGAAAGTGTTTCTTACTTGCCGCAATAAATAAATAAATATTTTTGTCATATTTGATATGCTAAGTAGAAAAAAATATTTTTCTAAAAATATATGTATATATCATATATAGTAAAATGAGAAAAATATATAATTAAAAAAATTAGGAGAGGAGGATTAAATGAGATGGAGTAGAATATTTTATTTTAATTTTTTTAAATAATATTTTTTTCTAGAAAGTAGCGGGTGGTTGGGGGATGGTGAAGTATGAATTTTTTGAAAGAAAAAAAAAGGACGAGGGATTGTCGGGGGAAGGGGTATGGGGATGAAGGTGGTGGAGTGGGGCGGGAAAAATGTTTTATATTTTATCTTTTTAAAGAAAAATAATATTTTTTTGAAAAGTAGTAATACTATAATCTTTAACTTCTAACTAATATTAATTGTTTATTTATTTTTTATCATGTGCAATATTTTTTTTCATGTAGATTATCATGTAATAAGCATTATTTCAAATAAAAGATAGAATGTATTACACACACCACTGAGGTGTGTCTCAAAATAATAAGTGATTGTTTAGATATGAAACGCACACTTTCAATAGATTAGATAAGAAACTCAAAAAAAAATCTTAATTTAGTTGCACTTTTGAACTTATCTCAACTAATTATTTAAAGAAGGTAGACTGAATTTGAGCTAAATATGATGAGTTAAATTGTTAAAGTAATAAATGAATTATCATTTAACCCTATTTAAAATTGAGAAAAATTAAGATGGTCTAAAAAATAAAAGAATTAATCAATCATCTCTATTTTTTGTTTCCCTTCGCTTGATTTTACTTGTCCTCCCTATTTTTGTTCATTCAATTATAATATATTTATAGTTGGGGTTTGAATTTTTTTTGTTGAATATATTTCTCGATTTATATCAAGTTTATTAATGGCTAAAAATGATTCTAGAAATAAGAGAATTACTCAAAACACATACAATTACATTATATATTTGTGTATTGTGTATTTATATAACTTTTTCTTCTTCTTTAAGTATGTATCGCAAACAGAGGTATTGGATATTGACTTATTTGATAAATGTATTAGTGCATATCTGACACAAAATATATGTATTGAATATTTTATATGGTATCTATAATGAATACATTAAATTAAATTGATATCAGAGACAAAAAAATACATGAAATTGTGAACCAAAAATACAGTGTAAAATTATCTTCATAATATATATTAAGTTTGATTTCAAAGAAAAATAGAAATAGTTAAATAGAAATAGTAATTTAATTATTTTTCAAATGTCATAACAAAACACACACAAAAAATATGACAATATTCTATAGGATATGACTACGTTAGTGATCCGCTAGAAATTTTAGGAAATTTTATTTTTTTGTAGTACACATTTTATAAACATAATTTGTATTTAAACTTTAAATAGATTTTGAATTTGGACTCTTGTTATTTTTTATACTCTATTTTATTTTAATTTTTTAATTAATTTTTATTTGGCTCACACACTGGGCCCTATCCATATATCTCAAGCCCTAAAAACCAGAAGACTTATTTAGGCCGGGCTAAAAGACTTTTTTTTCTTAAATGAACTCTAAAAATCTTAGCTCAGCCCTATTAAATTGCAGAAATAGGCCAGACTAGCCCAACGAGTCTAGCCCATATTGACAGCTTTAACTAACACCATGTAATATTGTTTTGTCGATATTTATAATAATATTTTTAAATTATAATTTGATTTAAATAATTATAAAAAATATACTTTTAAAAGAAGTGGGTTGGCCCGACAAGTTCGTAGCCACATACTTGTGGATTGGGCTAACCATTTTCTGCCCGATAAAAAAATGGATCAACCTGATCTAACCCTTTAAATTTCAAAGCCTGTATAATTTAACTCAGATTGGATAACCTAACTCATATTGACAGTAATAAGCACAAAACAAATTCCTCCTAAAAAATTAAGTCAAATCTAATTTAGTTAAAATATTGAATAAATTGAACATCGACAAATATAAATTGTCGAACAAATTTGGACAAGTAGAAAAAATACATTAATTAGATATTTAAAAAGTAAATTTCACGACTTGTAAGTGTCTTTATTTTGCATACATTAGTGGAGCCGTATTAAATCAGAGTAGAATGAAAAAATTGACTTCGTGCGATCTGAAGATCACGAGTTAAAATTTTAAAATTAATTATTGATATGAATTGTTAAAATTATCTTCGATGATTTATAGTCACATATTTGAACTGTGGAGTTTTTCATTGACGCATGTGTTAGTGTAGGCTGCTAATTTAACTTGATATGATTTATAGGTCATAAATTCAAACCATTGAATCAGTCATTAATACTTATATCAAGGTATATAAAATTCGATCGAAGTAATTTATTGATTACCATATTCAAATTAAATAGTGAAATTAACGGCTAATGCTTGTGTTGGCTAAATTATCCTTTTATGATGTATTTTTTTTAATTAGTATAAATGTAGTATTTATAAATTGTCTATCTTTTTAAATTTGATTTTTTGACTTGAACAGAAAAAATAGTATGACTATTCTTATCATTGTTATTATTATTGTTGTAGAGATAAATCAAGTTCCTAAAAGGTATCACGAAAAATATGTTTATATATTTGACAGAGTGAAGCTATAAATATCAATATGGGTTGCGGTGCATGATGGAATCACTTCACCCTTAATAAGAGGTCACTGGTTCGAGCCCTGGTATGGAGAAAATCTTGTTAAAAGTATCACCCCTGAACAGATTCTGCATTGCGCAATCCAAATTTAATCGAAAATTCAATATGGACTCGAACACCGAATAGAAAACACAAAATTAAAGCTATAACCATGATAAAATTAGTAGAAAATAGGATTAGGAAAATTCTATACAAATACACATTGTAAATATAGAGTTATGGTAGATTGTGAGAATCAATATTGTGAATGTAATATTTGCTTAGATAAGCTGATGGAAATATTTATTTAATTTTTTGTATGACATATGTTTGATTGTGGATTGTAATATTTTCTTCTTTGTAAAAGTAAAAATAAAACATTGTTTGAATTTATTCCTTCAATATTTAGTAACTTCATTTTGTAAGTTTTGTTTAAAGTAAAATTATAAATGTTCCTATTCTTGAAAATATTATTTTTCCTTGCTTTTTAGAAACAGAATCACTATCAATACATTAGTGATATATTTACAAATCAAAAATAGACTAAAAAATAATTAATAAAACAAGAAAATATATTTGTAATATAACAAAGCACAAAAATTAAACCTAATCTAAGAATCCACTTTGTCAACTTGCCCGTTTGGACATAGATTTTCTAAATAATATTTGAGAAAAAAATTGGCAAATAGTGTTTGTCCATACAATTTGCCATTATTCGATAAATATAGCAAAAAACACCCTTTATAGACATAGTTGTTTGCGTTGGTATTACATAATTTTTTAGTGAACACCAAATTAGTGATGAAATATTCAGTGAATATTAAATGATGATATGGTTGTTGATAAAAATGATGAAGAATCAACTCAGGGTAACAAAGTCATGTGCTTTGTCTATTTCACGATGTATGGAATGATACTTGTTGCATTCACTCTAATACTACCACATTGCTCTAGTGTCATGGACATTATTTGCTATTGTTGCAACGAAGATTCAATTGACTTGTAGTACAAACTTATGGTTAGTTTTGATAATTTTTAAAACTTATGGGTATAAATCATATTTTCTAAAAAAAAAAAGTGAAATACATTTTCCAAATACATGGTGAATTTCACCCAAATAACAATTGCCAGAAATATTTAGAAATCTATGACCAAACGCTAGCTAAAAAATCTTGACTTATAAAAATTTCCGCTATCAATCTAATGTCTATGAAGAAAATTTCAGACTGTTCTTATAATACAAAGATTCTTGAAATAATTCAATCTTTAACAATTAATTTTAAACTATATTTAGCTATTTTAATTAAAGACAACAATTTTTAAAAAATGCCAGACGAATTTCGGATAACACTTCATAAAATTCTACACTTAAAAATTGAATCATTCATCGTTCGCGTATCAGCTTGGACTGAGTGATGTCTTATTTGCTTATGTGTGTTAATGATCATTTTCAAGTGTAAGAATTATATCGGTTGTGGTTAGGGTCATATAAGACCTCTAGCACTAAGTCGAGTTCATAACCTTCCTAGTTAAGTTTGTGTTGAATTAATGCAAGTGTCAACTTAAAGAATTGAGTGGTCCATCACCTATCAAATTAAATGTTTATGAGTCTTCTTTTCAATGTCACCGAGATAGCATCAATCTGAATTTTTAGTAAAACGTTATGTATGTTTTACTTGAGACAATCCCACCAGAATTTTCAGGACCTGAGTTTCACGGGCTATGACTCGTGAATCAATCGACGGATGAAATTTTGAAACTTGATTTTTCAATCTGTTTTTCACAAATCATAAATATGCTCGTACAATGAAATTCTAAGACCTAATTTAGTCTAAATTCCATGAATGAAATCTAGGGATTGTAAATCAAACCACAATTCGTAGATGGTCCCATTAAATATTTCGATAGATTTTTAATTAAGATTATTTTGATATATTCCAATTCTTTTTATTCCTAAATCATGTTGTTGTGGCTTATCCTAAATGGAATTAAGATAAATAAGTCAACAACCACCCCCCCCCCTCCAATTCACTTTTAACATCAAGACAATCAAATTCAGTGTATTCTAAGTTATCTCAAGAAAGAAATTAGGGTTCTTGATCTTCAAATTTAGTTCAAGTATTCAAGCTAGGATTTTCATTTTAGGTCATTAATGAGATTCCTTTTTACCATTGAGTCCCAAAGAAAACATTATTTCCTCAGTTAATGATTCTACAGAGTTTTGCGTTCCTATGAAAAATATGATTTTCGTCACATTTTAGTTCTTTTTCATTGATAGTTTTTTTTATTACATGATCTTACTTATAAATGTATAGTTATTTCTATGAGCCCTTAATTTAAGAGAAATTTATATCTGTAAACTCATGATAATCATATTTCATGTTTTATTTGAAATACAGAAAATCATAATGATTAGCCTAATACACACTTTTCAGTCTCATGTATATCAAATGCTTTCAAATAAAGTGTGTGATAGTTTATTATTAATTAACAATATTTATGAGTTATTCAGTTTATCAATATTATTCAATTACTTAGTTTAAATTCAATTTAAAAAATTATTTAGCACCGAGCAGATATAGGGATGAAAGCTCACACGTCAATTTAGGATTATGAACTTTAATAACAATCTCTAAATTCTAGAACTACGTACCGTTGTAGGTTAAGGGTCACCGTCAAACAAGAGTTGACTCTTTAGTCCTTTTGGACATCAGTTTGATAGAATCACGTCATTCATGTTCTTACTCTTTGTAGGATACAAAACTCCCTCCTAGTTTACATGTTGCACTTCATTTAGCTCAATTGAGTATGTCAGTTGTTGGTATCTCTCACAATCCAGCTTTTAGATGGTGCATTGACCTAACATTAAGTTATTTTAGTTTAAGCATGTATGAGTCGTAGATTTTATCATTTGGTATTGCATCAATTCATGTATTTCAATTTCATGTTCAGTTCAACATATGAGATTTGTCGTGTTCAATTATTACAATTGTGATTCATATCTCACATAATCAGTACATTCAGATCATGTATACTTTTACAGTATATTGTTTAATAATATAGGTTTACATGCTCAGTAAGTTAGTACTATTTCATATCATTTTAGCAATAGAGTTTGGTGAGTCTCTGTCTTTTAGGGATATTCTTTATATTTATTCAGCTATTTAGTATTTCAATTTTCAGACAATTGGAGTTAGTTGGGAATGTCCCAACAACTCATCTTAGTAAAGACTTTCAGACAGTGTATATATACATATATATATATATATATATATATGTACATATATCAATGTTAAGGTGATAATTGGTTGGATTGTATCGAATTTGGATTGGTTGAATATGAATTGAAGAAAAATGATTTGGATTACAATCCATCCAAATATAATATGAGTAAATATGGATTTGGTCAAATATGATTTGGACAAAATAGTTTTAACCCATTTCAAAAATTTATTTTTTTAAAAAAAATTACCCTTCCCCTTAGGCACCCCCACCCGGCCCCTCCCCAGCTTCCACCAACTTATTGCTAAAAAGATTTTATTTTCCATAAACAAAAGAAGTTTCTGCTTTTTTAAAAAAAATAAAAATTTATACCCTCCCCCAGGTACCCCCTCCCCCCCCAACCAGCCTAACCCTAAAAAAATTTATTTTCCACAAACAAGAAGAATTTTGTTTTTTTCGAAAAATTTTTTATCCCCCCCCCTTCAACTTCCATCAACCTACCCCTAAATTATTTTTATTTTCCAAAAATAAAAAATAATCTGTTTTTCAAAAAATAAATAAACTACCCACCCCTCTTTCCGGCCTCCACCTTCCACCAACTGATCCCTAAATTTTTTAATTTTTCAAAAAAAAAAAAATCTGTTTCATTTCACTTATATGGGTTCGATATGAATTCTCATATTAACCCATTTTGTCCATATTTGTATGAGTTTAAATAGGTTGAATACCATATAAGCCAATTAAAAAAAAAATGAAAGAAAATATGAGTGATCCATTTAATTTAATATGGGCAATATGATTTCATTTTACTTATATGGGCTGAAATTGCCACCTCTAATCAATGTCATACCAGACCATAGGATAACTTGAGATCAATTGTTACTTAAAGTTCGATTAGGAGATAATCTCGGATTATTACATATTCTCTCAATAGAACGAACATATAATAATGTTGATACTGCACAACAAAAAGCTTTCAAATTTCATTCTCCTTAATTCAATCTCTAGAAAAATATAAGTTGGTTATTAAGTTGATTTATAACTTTAATTAAGTGACTAACGAACATTTTTGAAGTTTCAGTTATTCTTCATAATTCATATATTGTTTGTGTTATTTGAATCCGTCACCTGACTCTTAAACTTGAAATTTTTGAGCTTTCTCCATATTAATAATCTTCCTTGTGCAAATGGTAACTCCTGAAATGAAGAAACGTGCAATGTATCTGCAAATTCAAAAGTTAGATTAGTTAAAAATCTATCATCACATTACTTTCTTTGTATACTTGCTCTATTGTATTATTGCGTCCTCTTCTCAATCGGTATTCATGTTCCACTGTATCATTATCTCTTCTTCTCAATTTGTTCATGTTATTAACAGTCGATACAATCTCTCAAGATATTTTTCAAAAATCTCATTCAATATTTTCTCCAGGCCAATAAATTGAGTTGTCGGATTATTTGCATTAAAAACGATTCATATAATAGGCCGCTTCTTCTCTAATAACCATAGTCTCAGACTCTCTGCCACTAAATCTTAACTGAATTAAAAATAACTTGTTTGAATTATTCACAAATCACAAAAAATATGATTGTAATAGTGAAAATAACTTAAGATCAAGAGATACACGAATCTTATCGCCTAGTTTTGGTTGTGCATCCTTTCCCGCGCTTGCTTTGTACTGAGGTAGATCCAAGAAATTTGTAAAATGTTTTTGGCTTAACCATCCTACGTAACACTTACTGTAATCATAGAGCGAAAAAAATGATAAATTGAGCACAATGATTATCTGCACAGAATCTTACGATAATTTAAAAAGAAAAAATAATTTACCTTCTAAGGTGATCTTTTAATCAACCATCCCTGAATCAAATAATATAAACTTCACCATTTATAAAATAAAATAAAAAGTTTAATATTATGAAGCAAATAAGAAAGTATTTCTTGATGATTTTTTTTTCTTCTATACTATAATGTATTGTTTTTTTGTCCTCATTATCAAAGTGATATCAAATTCACAAAATTAATTGAAATATATATATAGAGAGAAGAGGAACTTGTAATAAAGAAGAGAAGAACAGAAGCGAACAAGCAAAGCAAAACCATAACTTCTTCCTATTCCATTTTCTCCATTTTTTTGTTCAAGAATTCTCTTACCCTTTTGTTAATTTTGCCTCTCCAATCTAGGTGTGTGTCAAATTTTAATTTTGTTGAACTTTTTTTTTTTGGTTTTTGGGTGTATATAAATCTTATTTTCCATCTTTTTGTGCACAAAAGGATGCTTCAATTCTTGCATTCTCCGCCTGGTATGGCACCAAGATTGGATTTTTAAGGTGTTAGAGCAAGGATAGAGGAAATAGAGAAAACCCCAGAAAAGTTTTGGTGAGAAAAAATGATGGAAGGTACAAAATTATACTTTTACCTTATTTCTGTTACAGATCAAATATCAGATGTAATTTCTGTGTGTTTTTCACCACTCTGTTGGAGATGGGTTTTAGGAATTTTTGGTTTTATGTGCTGTTTTAAGTCAGTTTCTGCATTGTTGTTAGTTTAACGATTCTGCTGCTTCTGTAGGTTTCAGTTTTGTGATAATGGGGTTTAGATGTTATCTTTGTGTGATCAGTTGTTGTTGTGGGGTGTGTGGGAGGGGGGTTGCGCATTTTTTGTGAGTAATTAAGCTTTGATGTTCTTTTTGGTTGTGTGTGGTAGATAATGTTGGTAGCTATTAGTTGATGGTGTATAAATATTATAAATCATGGTTCATGACTGAAGAAAATAAAAAAATTAGTTATGATGTCACTGATCTGATGAGCATAGGGTTCTCACTTAACCAAACTCAACTGATTTGGGATTGTTGATTGTTGGTTGATTACTAATTGTTCCAGAGGATCAAGTGGATTGTGTAATGTGCTAGATTGAATACTTTGAGATTTATGTGCAATGTAGTTGTTTTGTGTTTTTATCTTTGTGTGTGTTTTGCGGGACTGGGGGTGTGTACGGAGTTGGAGAGTTTCCCTTGTATATGGATTAACTTATTTGTAATGTGATATTAGCAATGTCCTGACTATGGAAGTGTTAATTGATTATGATGATGTGGAATGATTGAATTTGGACTTTGGAGATAACTAAGAATTATATATATAAAAATGATTGATGGATGTGATGTTCCACTACAACGGTACATGCATAGCAGGATGACATTCGGAGAACTTTAAGTGGTTGAAACTTGTGATGGTGATAGCCAAGATTACATTTTTGTTTCTTTGTATGTTAGGTGCATGAAGATCATTGGGTATCGATATGCAGCATATTTGCATTGGCAAATACCTTCTTTCCGGTCATTATCCATCACTGGAATGAAAATTGTTTTTCCTACTTTAGTCTCTAAATATGCAATAAAAGAAAGGAAGATCTTGAGGAGGGTATATAGTCAGTGCAACTATGAAATCTATGTTATTCCTTTTCCACCAGTTCTTTTATCCCGCGTTCTTTAGTTGCCCTTTTTGTTGCCTCTAATGAAATGAATTCTCTAGGTTAGGCAGCGGTGGCCAAGTAGAGTTTATTTATTGTACATAGAGAATCCGATTCAACAGGTCTCATTTGTTCTTCTTAGGATGTTGAACTGTTTGCAACAGCTGGCAGTTGTGGCAATCATTTAATGATATTCTGTGATGGAAATATGGTGTACCTTCATGTTATGATGGTCCTTTGAAGAAAAAGGGTCATTTTGAATTACTTGTCCTGAGGAGTACTCTTGTTCTGTCTATTATATGGCTTTCTTAACAACAGAAAGTTCAGTTTGAAGTAGAAGCCGTTATTTTTGGAACTGTTGATAGTCTTTATTTCCAGCTTGGATAATAGTTAAGTTGTTGACGCTGTTAATCTTTTGCAGATTTAAGCGAAGTGCATTCTAAGGATGATAAAGGTCAGACCGAGAAAAATCCCAAAAGAATAATCAAGACGCGTGCTCAGATTGAAGCTCTAGAGAAACTTTATGAAGGTAATTGACCGTACATACTATTTTTTTTTTGTTTTGCAATGACCTAGAACATCATATCAATTGTTAGTCTTAGAAATAAGAGAAAACATGTAAATTTTCAGAACACAAGTACCCTACCGACGAGCTGAAAGCTGATCTGGCAGAGTCATCAGGGTTAACAGAAAAACAAATTTCTGGATGGTTTTGTCACAGGCGGTTGAAAGACAAGAGGCTGTCGAATGGGGAAATATATATAAATGGAAGACAAGATCGTTCGAGTGGTGTCATTCAAGATCATGGTAGCGGATTTAGGCAGGATTCTTGTGGTAGCACCAAGCAAGCAGACGATAAGAAATTTGATCATCGGGAAGTTGAGAGTAGAAGATTAACTGGCGCGGAATTCTCAACTGCAGATGTGGCATATGAGGGTGGAACTCATTTTAGAGGAAAATCTAATTGCATGGATGATGACTCTTCAAGAAGCAGTTCTTCATTACGGAATGAATGTTTTTCGCAAAATGCAGAACCATATGATAAAGCAACTTCAAGATACATATCACAGACTTTACCTACTGATTTTAAGGGAGTAAGACCAAAGAATGGTCCATCTGGGTACTTGAAAGTAAAGGGTCAGGTAGAGAATGCTGCAATTACTGCTGTGAAGAGGCAATTGGGGAGGCACTACCGACTGGATGGTCCACCACTTGGTATTGAATTCGATCCTCTTCCTCCTGGTGCCTTTGAATCATCAGCGCCAAATCTTGTCAATGGTGAGGTCAATTTTTTTTTTTAAATTGTCCTATTATTTATATGCAAGATATGCCTGTCTGGAACTGCTCTTGTTAAGATGTTTTTTCTTCTTCTTTGTTATGCTCACTTCGTATTCATCCTAACTGCTTACTTGTTGACTTGCATCATTCTTAACATGACTACACAACCTTCTTCTCATCTTTTTTTGATAAAGTAAGGTATTTCATTCACAAAAGGGCATCAAGAAGATGCATAGTTACATCTAACAAAGAAAGAAAAATTGACAAAAAAAAAAACTGAGATAAAGAAAAAGGTACCCCTTTACAGTTGTTTGTCTTTCCAAAGCTTTATCTCAGAAAAATATGACATGGTTCCTGGATACTTTTTCTTTTCTCGGTAAGATGATGTTTTATCAAAGCAAGGGGTACTGCAAAAGTACAACAAAAAGGATTACATTCTCAATACAAAGTTACAGTTCATAGTTTTATGAAATCAACAAGCTCAGAAACCTAAATTTTGTAAGCACCTATATTTTACAAAAGATATATGCTGTTTTTCTCCATTGAAGCATCTTATTTATTTCAAGCCAAATATTCCAGAAAGGGACAGTGCTCCAGGTCTTTGTACATATGCTATTCATATTTTCACCCTGCCAACTGAGTAGTAAACTCTTCATCTCATATGGCATATCCACTGTAGCCCTAAAATCTTCAAAAACATTGTCTAGATCTTCCAGGTAAACTCACAGTGAAGAAGCATATGGTAAAAGACTCTCCTGCTCTATTACACAAAAAAAACATACGCAGCACAGATGAAATACCGCCTTCTGCAATAATTCTTGTGTTAGACATGCAATTTAAACAGCCATCCATCCAAAACAAGCAACCTTCTGTAGGTGCCTTGATCTTCCAAAGCATCTTCCGTGCCATTCCACTTCCTAATGGTCACTCTTTTCCAGCAGCATGCCGTAACTTTTCTGTATTCCATCTTGGGGAAGCTTACTTGATGTCATCCAAAGTATATGATTCCAATGAATTTTGCAACTGGCTGACTTCATTACTTTCCCAAGTCATCAAAATGTCTTTAAAATTCAGCTTCCATCAATTTCTTGCAAAACAATCATTACACAAACAGTTTTTGTCTATTGTTAAATTGTACAAAGTAAGGAACTTTGAAGTTCTGAAGAAGAAAAAAAGAAATACAGATTGGTTGGACTTTGGAGTTGCCAGAGAAGTCTAGCGGTTCGCCGGAAAAGTCTAGCCGAGTCAATTTGTTGGAGTCTAAGAGTGCAACTGTGCAAATTTGGAAAGAAACCCTAAAATTACCTTTTTATTTATAAAATCCTAAACTGGTCACCTTTTTTTAAAGAAAAAACAAAAGGCTTCACCTTTATCGCCATGGCTTCACCTTTGAAGATCACCTCGCCACAAAGTTAATAGGTAATGAAGGGTCTCCTTGCCTCTCGCCATTGTTGACTAGGTGATTGCCTTTCACAACACTGTGACTCAACCAGTGTTGTGAATTGCCTCGTCGCCAGGCAACCCTTCATTGCCTTTTAGCTTTGTGGTGGGGCTATTTTCAAAAGGCGACGCTGCAGTGATAATGGTGAGAAAGGCGTTGTCTTTTGTATTTTTTTAAAAAGGTAATTTTAGGGTTTCCTTTTCAAATTTAGACAGTTGCACTCTTAGATAGCGACTATAACTCCTACCAGTTGACTCGACTAGATTTCTCCAACCAATACGTGTTTCTTTTTCCTTCTTCAGAGTTACTTCTACATCTGTTTTTTTCCTCATGGTTTTGACTTTTGTTCTGTTTTTTCCTCATTCAAGTTCTAGACTTTTAGTATGTACTATCTATTTTCAGTTTTGGAATTGAGATTTTGATTATTTATGTATGCAATTAAGTATTTTAATTTTTTGGTATTAATTGGCGCTGCACTGCAAAAAGGCGAGCGCGTTTCCTCGTGGCGAGGCAGACCTTTGTCCCCTTTCGCTGTCCAAAATACTTACCTGTTTTTTTTCCATCAAGTAATAACATTTCATTACCAATGGGCAACAATTACCATTAAAACTTACAAGTGGTATACAAAACGGACAACCTCACAAATAAAATATTACAGTGGTGTATGACATCGACGAAGTAGTCAACCTTGAATCTGTATTTATAATAAGAGTTATGAGGGATTTTCATGCTGAATGTCAAGCTCTTATTAGTATGTCCAGTATCACCTCAATTCTGGGTTATATATCTGCAAGTTTATGTTCTTTGGTGTTACATTACTTTTTTGTACGCCTGAAAAATGGATTCTCAAAATGTAACTTAGTTTCCTGATACAAAGTTTTGCTCACTGGTATTGTCATATGGATGTTTCGCAGACTCTTATTACTCTCCAGAACCTGTTCCAGCTTGCTCACCAGATATGTCCAACGTCTACAGGCGGTCAAATGTAAGTTGATCTTGCCACATTCCTCTTTATCGGTTTGGTAAACCTCGATTCGTAATTGCAAAACCATGCATATTGCACATTTGCACAAGAATGCTTAAGTTTTCTGCAACTATATCAAAGCTAGAATTTAAACGATATTTTAACCCTTCCCTACCGGCCATCAAGGCGAAGGAACTAAGGAAGTGCTATGTTTAGAATTTTGCAATAGCTTAACTGCACAAATTGGTATATATTAATGTTAACTGTACTTCAAACCATTGTGTGATATGGAATTTTTAAACTTATTTGAAGTTTGTAGGCTTCTTTGGTAAATCTTTAAATTGTGTAATCCACAGTAACTTTTCTTCACAAAAAACCTTAGATGGTGCATCTTAGATTGACTAGAGTACCCTTTTGATTACTGCTATGGAGGGGCAAAATTACTGATTTCTTATTATCTCAAAAAATCTTGTTCAAATTCAATAATATTTTCTTGCCTTGTGTCTATGTTGAATTACTTTTTTTGAGGATAATGTCTTTGTTAAATTACAGTGCATTATGGTTTGATTATTGGCCCAAAGTTTCTAACTTTACCAAAAGAAAATATCCTAAAAAGTGTGCATACAATGTACAGGAGCTAACTATCTCTTGTATGTATATGCTTCTCTGAATGCTTATTAATGAAGTATCTTACTTCATCCAAAAAAACAGGTTACAAAAAGAACAGTTGCTTCATTAAATAATACTCCTCAATTTTCCTTCATTTTGTTGGAATTTCTAGAATTTTTCTTCCTTTTGTCCATGAAGACTTGTTTCAACTGAATTATGAGATAGCATATTGAATCTTTTTTTTCATGGTAAAACTTTTCTAAGTTCATAGGGATTAATATCTTCAGTTAAAGATGGTGATTCAGTGAACTTATCAATTTAAGGATTGTTATAGCAACAGAAACTTTTCAAAGGAATGGAGTTTCTAAAAGCTGTTTCATTGTATCGATTTCTTTTAGATGTTATAATTCTGCTCTTTCTGATAAATAGTATAGTACACTTCTTAAGAAATAACAAGACTAGTCACTCTCTTAGAATAATGATGCTTTTGAGGGACTTACCAGTACTCTGTCTAAATTACCAGCTTAGGTTCTTTATATCATGACTAACTAGAGGTGTCAAAATTGGCCCACTTATTTGTTTAACTTAGCCCATATTGGCCTGCCCAATTCAGCCCATATAAAGCTGGGCTGATTTTTAGCTCAAATTGACTCATGAATGACGTTGTCTAAAGTTTAAAAAATAAACATTTTTTTTGTTTTATATATTATGTATAGCTAATAACCCTAGCAAAAGCAAAAGTCTTATTCAGTAGTTGAACAATTCTTAAGGAAATAAATTAATTAATTAATACTTAGTTAGAATTGGGGGGGGGGGGGTTGGGCTGTGGCCCAGATTTTAGCCCATCTCAGCCCATATAATTTTTTACCACCCCATTTATTAACTCATCCCATTTTGACCCACCAAGAATCAGCCCAACCCACCCATTTGACACTCCTATGACTAACCATCTCAAAAGATGGTGGAAATTACTGTCCTACAATAAAAATTAGTAATTAACTCAAACTTTACCAAAAGTAAAGTAAGGTATGGTCTGCTTGAGTTCTGTTGATTAGTTTTGAAGCAGCTCTCTGTCACGAGAATCAACACATTTGGGTTTCGAAAGGTTGTTTTCACTAATCAAGAGAATTCCTAAAGAAACGTGTCCAGTGATTACACCAATGATTTCATTAATCACATTAGTACCTTCCTTGGAGATCAAAAATTAAGTCTAGAGTAACCTCTGTCTTGGGAATAAAAAATGGTAGTTCTATATGTATTTTGTTTAATTTTTCTAATGTGATACATCTTTATCTACAAGGGCTCAGATTAGGATGGACTGCTTTACTTGCTTTTCGTGGCCGCTCATCTTACTAAGTTCCCATATATTACATTTACTATCTGAACTAAAGCACTCTTGATGTCTTGTTTCTTGAATTATACATATTTTGCTTTTGCATTGCCCCATCAGGGATTCGGACCCAATTTCAAGTCCAACTCTCATGACTCTGATCTGGATGGTTTGAGCTTCAAAAGAAAATCTAATTCTACTCATCCTGAATATCGCTTCAACCCAAAGCCTAAGCTGAAGTCCTCCGAGTATAATGAATATCCTGAATGGAACTCATCATTAGACATGTTTGAAGGTTCTGCTAGAAAAATGACAGTTGATAGCAGAGACAGCTGTAAGCTTATGGCAAAACATGGACGTGGAGAGATTAGAACTAGTACTGGTTCAGGCAATGATCTTCGAAGTCCCTATGTTGGAAAAGTTGATCGGGAGCAAGTGAAACCACGGTTTAGTAGCCGTAGTGAAGTGAGTCTTACGGCTTTGGAGAAGGAATATTTAGATCGCAAGCCTTCTGATTTTAACGGAAGCGGGTATCCTAATTTCAGGGAGAGAGAGCTTCACAAAATTGTTGAAAAGGTATAGTACTAGTTTCACTTTATCCTATGTGTTCTGCAGTCCGCCAAATCCTGATACATTTTCTTGAAATGATATATAGGACCACATCAGTGGAAAGAGGCCAGTAGTTGATGAGAACTCCAATCTAGTTCGTGTGAAGGTTCAGGTTCCCCGGCACAATGAGATAACAGTAAGTTTTTTGCTTTTTGTTAATACATGCAACTTCTTTTTGGTTTTATCCATGGTTATGAATTCCATAAATCCAACTTCTATTAAAGGTTGTTCAACGAGCACCAGTTGAAGTTCCTGACCATCAAGCGTACTTGAGGAGAGCATCTATGATAGGAATGCCACCGCAGACAAATCATCAGATAAGGTTTGGCCAACTTAAAGAACTTGGTTTTACACGACCTAGTATTTGTTAATCTGCCTATGTATTTTACATGATTATTTTATAGGATTTTGGGAATTTGGCTCTACTTTGAGATGATCATGTGACTAAATGTCATGACTTTTGAGAATCATATTTATCCCTTGAATGACCTCTATTAGAACTGATGTAAGACCTTCATTGGTCAATTTTGCTCCATCAATAGAAGGTTGATCATAAAACAAAGCACAGAATAATATTTTCTAGTACCATGTGCATTATTTCCTTGGGTAGTGTCTATATGATGTCTCGTTATTTGAGGCTTTCTACCTGCTATGAAAAATCTTAAAAGCAACACATTCTTTGGTTGTCCTCATCATATTAAAGCTGAGTTAGTATGTTATTTATTATGGTTAGTAACGACTCTGATTGTGTTTTCTGCAGTACTGCTGCCGAGAAGCCACCTAGCTTTAGTGAAGATGAAGAAACAGAAGACACCAGTTCGTTCGAGGGTTAAAAGATTTGCTTTTGACTGAAGAAAAGAAACAGGTCCATTAGTTTTAGGGATATGTCAGTTGAATTTCTGTGTCGACACAAATCCTACAGTTCAAGATAACTTAAATTGACTTGTCTGTACTCCCAACATGTGAGGAGATCTTTTGGTGCTTGTATAGTTCAAAATATTAGTATCCCGTTTTGTTACCTTGATGCTGAAATAGGAATACTGCGATTAATATATGTTGTCTTTCAGCTTAAAAGTAAGACACTTCTGTTATACAGAAGATGCCCTTTTCGCAATATGAGCATGGGGACCATGCTGATCCTCTCAAACCATGCCAAAGGGACATATACACAGAAGAGCAGAGTTATCATATGAATGTTTTACTTTTCAAAGTGATCATGAAACTGGTTGCACCAGTGTTCTTCTTTGGTCAAGTAGTTGTTCTGGGAACTGATTTGCTATCAGTTTTTGGAGGCAACAAGTTGAGGTAGTGGATACAGCATATATAGAGATTGTCATCCCGGAATTTTCCTTTCGTTGTTTGGCTGTTGCTTCTTCTTATAGAACTGGATATTACTTGGAGGTGATTTCAACAACTGAGTAAGCTGGCCTGTTGTATAATAGAGAAGTTGCAATAATTATTATAGTTGCTCCAACAGTTGGCCTAATTGTTGCAAACAATTGTGGGTTGTTGTTAGATAGTTTGCAATGACCACTACAATGAATGCAACAACTATTGGAGCTGTTGGACAGCTTTTACATATTTTGGATGAAAATACAGACAAAAATTGAACTTGTGTTCATAACTTTACTAAGTTGCTAAACAATTACTTAAATTGTTGCAATCCTTCCCCTTTCTGATACATCCCTCACCTGTGTATCCAGAAGTCTAGTGATGTATCCGGTCACATTCTTGTTTGATACATTCCTCCCCTCTCGAATGTATCCCTCACCTATGTATCAGAATGTCCAGTGAAAGTTCGATAGCTCTTATGCAATATATTTTTCTTTATCGAAATCCCTTAACAAAAATACTTTTATTCTAGAGACTTTTTCATTAAAATAAAATTTGATTGCCTTAAAGACTCTTAATCAGTTATCTACTTTTTCATTAAAATATAATTTTAGATTTTGTGTGATTATTTACTTACTTAAAAATAAGATAAATAATTAGTTATCTAATAAACGAGTCATATTCAACGTCTCTACTTAAAGAGACGTTACTTTTCTAGCTATATGGATTAATATTAACATCAATAAATTGAAGTAAGAAAATAAACATATCATAACATGTTTTGTCTTAACACTAATTACTAATTACTCAAATAAAGGGGGGTTTTCCCTCTATTAGTAGAAACAAATTCAGAATTTAAAGATAAAAAAGACATCACGAACCAAAAATAAAAAAACCTTTCCATTATGGAAGGAAAGAAAAGGTGTAACTTATTTGAAAGTGAAAGATACTTTGCTTGAAAATCTTTTCATTTGCATGTGGGAAATGGTTGTTGACTTTATAATTGACAAGCACATTACCCAAACATAATTTTGTAAAAAAGGAACTAGGGGACCATTGTAATTTGCATAATTCTTCCTTGTGGATCCTTTTTTTCTTTTTTTCCCAAAAAAAAAAAAAGTGCATGAACTTGTGGTGATAGTTATTATCAATGGGTTGGAAAGACAAGTGTTCTTGTCAAGGATATTTTTTGGTGATATTGCAATTTGTTTTAGGAAGCTAGTTTGGCCTCTCTCTTTTTTTTTTTGGTCCACACATGTTTGTTTGTGTTGAGTTCAAAAGTGATTAGGGTGTCATGTGAAAGCTTATAGTTGCAAATTATATGGTTGATAAATCAGACGATAGGTAAAATCATACTAAAAACATATTATTAATATGGTTTGGTCAAACGACCCAAAACTAATATTAAAAAACATAAACTCTATTGGGAGATTTAATCTCCCTACAAACTAAACTATTACACGTTTATATTGTGGCTGCTATTGAGATGTGCTATGAGAATAGAGATCTTTAATTTATAGACCTCCAAACTTTTCATCTAAGGAAAGAATAAATCAAATCTGGAAGAGATTTATATTTTTTTTCAGTAAAAATAAAACCAATTATGGTACTACTTTGATTTTTCTTTAAAGGAAAATTAAAACTCAAATATGATTTTAAAAGAAAATCAGGGCAAGACCCTAATAATATTGGCTATGCATTGGAAGAATAGTAATGTATTGACTATAATTTTATTTGGAAAAAGATAGAGTTGCTTATATGTGTTATATACTAGTACTTTTAAAATATAGTTCAATTTGAAACTTAGATAGAATATAATAGAGAACAGTGGAATTTTAATACTCAATAATAATATATATACCCAGTGTAATTCTATGAGTAAGATTTGAAAAGGTAAAAGTGTACGTAAACCTTAAAGGTAGTCATTTCAAATTTCAAACACTAGTCATAATTAAATACAATGATAATCGAAATGTAAAAAATTCTAAAATAATAAACAAGTTCAAAAAATAAGAAACTACAAAACCAATACAATTATTTAATATGTCTAATAATAAAAAAAAAAAGAACAAGACAACACTCTGACTATTTATGAAATATAATTTTGATTATTTATAATAGAATAAGAATTTATTTTCAACTTTAAAATTGTGAAGGGAATTTTTTCTGTTGGAGAGAATTTGATTCCCATATGGCCTTATGCTTGGAAGGTAGGAAATGAAGAGAAAAGTAGAAAAGGTAATATAAGCTTGAAAATGGGGGAAAGAACTAGTGGATACATGGGTCAAACAATTTTTTATTTACTATAATTTTAAAAATATATATATATATTTTTATAAATTTAAATTAATGTCTTTATAAAATTTTTACAAAATGTGAAGATATGGGAAAATGCACAAGTACCCCATCAACCTATGTCCGAAATCTCAGATACACACTTATATTATACTAAGGTCTTATTACCCCCTGAACTTATTTTATAAGTAATTTTCTACCCTTTTTCGCCTACGTGACACTAACTTCAAAAAAAAAAAGTCAATCAGCATTGGGCCCACAAGATAGTGCCACGTAGGTCGAAAAAAGATAGAAAATTATTAATAAAATAAGTTCAGGAGAGTAATAGAACCATAGTATAGTATAAGTGTGTCTCTGAGATTTCGGACATAGATTGAAAGGGTTCTTATGCATTATCCCTTAAGAAATTAATGTCCAAATTCTCAAAAAAAAAATGGACTCTTTCTTTCCTTTTTAAATTCTAAAAGTAAGGGTATCAAGTAAAAATGGACATGGTACGATATATATTTATCATATTAAAATTAAAAATTTTAATATTATGATACTTGTTATGCATTTTTAAAATGTATGATATCCTATACTTGTTGAAAATATATCAAAATATTGAATATTGTTTTAAAGTAAAAAGTTATATATAAAATTCAAATTATGATAAATATATAGAATAATATTAGTAAAAGACTGGTTATTTAGATATTGGATCTTTGACTACTTTATCTATAATTGATTAACAAATAAAATTGTTTTTACTTTCTTTTAAATGTTTCTAAATATGTATAAGATGTAAGAATGATATAATTAAGATGTTGAGGTCAATCAACTTATAATAACTAGCATTAATATTTGGTCAAATTTATTAATTGACTATCTCTTAGCATGTGCATTGCATGTGTGCATCCAATATTATAGCATATGATATAATAAAATAAGTAGCATTAAATATTATTAAAATAAGTTTTGAGTAAATAATTATACATTAAAAATAAAGTATAAATTTTCTTTTTGTATTATTAGTGTAAATTGTAATTGCGATTAGCAAAAGTTTTGTCAAGATAAGAAAATGTATCCTTCTACATTGATTGTGAATATATTCGTAGAGAGTTTTCATTTGTTACAATTATAACTCTTTTTTTTCAATCATAAAAATTTATAACCATTATTCTTTTTAGGAAAAAAAGCTCGGATATATTCTTCAATTTTGTTATTTAATGTTTATATATCCTCATTATAAAAGTAGAAAATTATTAATAAAATAAGTTCAGGTGGATAATAGGATCTTAGTATAGTATAAGTGTGTCTCTGAAATTTTGAGCGTAGGTTGAGAAGTACTTGTGCATTTATCACTAAATAATGAGGGGTCGATGTTCTGCAAAACCACTACAAGTTTTGAGGCAAACAAAGACAAAATGTCATTGTCGTGTTCCACATTTATTGGAAGGGGAAATCATCGAAAGAAGCTACATGAAAATGATACGAGGACTTGTGGCTATTCAAATATAAGATCCAAGAGTTTATGTAGAAGCAATACATCGTGGCCATTGCAATATCAGGTAGAGGAGAATGACGATTCGTCATGTCATCACACCAAATAGGTTCCCTATAACACAAGATTGTCATGTGGATGACTTACATAGGAAAGATGATCGTTCAAAGTAGAAGGTTCTAGAAATAAACGGAGAATTCCCAGGAAAGACCTAAAATTTCATGGAAGGTCTTTGAAATATCCTATTTGTGTGAAGTATTCAAAAAAAAACCTACTTTTAATTATGTAAGGACTTGTTTAACAATTATTATTTTACATATTTAACCCCTGAATAAGTATTAAAGTAGAGCAGTACCCATTTGCAAAACATCATGCAATATAAAAGCTTACTTATAAACACTCTTGTGTCTTTTTTTATTCACTTAGTGATTTAAGTTTGAAAATGCTTACTTGAGCTTACAAGATCGTGAAAATTGTGAGTGAATTGTTGAGTGCCGAATGGAGTGTTAGTTGAAGTCTAACCCCGTGACATTAGGCTATCATATAATAGATCTTACAACGAAAATAATATAATTTAAGCTTATATATAGTTGTTTTAAGTTATAGAATAGCAAAACATGAATTTTTGGAACTGAGTATGATAATTATTTTTTGCGCAATGAATATATCTACTATATGTGTATATGTTCAATATAACTGCAGAGACAATAACTTTGCAGAAACATAAACAACAGAGTTTCATGTACGCAAATAACAATTAATATCATAAATATAAATTAATGATTGTAAAAGAATTACTAGGCTATGTAAAAGTAGAACCCCTTGAGAAATTACTCCCCTCTAATACCTGAGATTTGAAGAATTAGATCCTCTTAGGATGAAACGGTTTTATTCACCAGCATATTGATACAAAATAATAGTGTCAGTAAGCCACTCAATAGGAGTAAAATACATTGATATTTAATTGTGCAGAAGAAGAAGAAGTAGTTCAGAAGTTTCGTTGTTTTAAAATGAGAGGAAATCCCTCTATTTATAGACAACACAGGGTAGTGTGAATAAATATTTATTGTGTTTTATCGGAAAGGTCACAACTCTTTGAAAAAGTCACAATCCTTTATGAAGGTCACAACCTTTCATAAACGTCACAATCTTTTGTAAAAGTCACAACTCTTCATAAAGGTCATAACTTTTCATTAAAATCACAACTCTTCCTAAAAGTCACAATGTTTCATAAAAAAAAAGTTTAGTTTTGGAAACAAATGAATTAAAAGAGAATCCTTGTTTGTGGTGGTACGACGTATGCTGTCCTATGATTCACTTTTATATATATACTCGTAAAATTACCCATCTAATATCATGCAATTTATAATATAATACTTAAACCCCATCAGTCATTAAAACTAAAACAATATATTATCTGACGTACTAGATATCGTAGTAACAAACATTAATAATATAAAAGAAATGAAAATTATTACATCTTATCATTTAACTTTAATTACATAAGCATGAATTAGTGACTGTAAAAATACAAATCAGGATCTATAACATAAGCAATGGTGTCAATGAGTCACTCAGTATGAGCAAAGTACAAAAATATTTAATTGCAAAGAAGAAAAGGTTCAAAATTTTCGTTGTTTTAAAATGATAGGATATTCCTCTATTTATAGACAACAAATGATAGTGTGAACAAATGTTTATTGTGCCTTATCGGAAACGTTATAACTATTTCGAAAAGTTGCAACTCTTCGGAAAGACACAACCTTTCATACACAACTTTTCAAAAA
The DNA here is from genome assembly GCA_032847665.1 of Solanum chilense. Lineage (NCBI taxonomy): Eukaryota > Viridiplantae > Streptophyta > Magnoliopsida > Solanales > Solanaceae > Solanum > Solanum chilense. Next base: position 50,466,067 of record CM064973.1, read on the forward strand.
AGCCGCAAATCTTCGTTAAAGTCAATTTTTTTCATAAAAGTCATAACTTTTTATGAAAATCGTAACTTTTCATAAAAGTCACAATTTTTGATAAATCACAACTTTTCATGAAAGGAAAATGTTAGTTTTATAAATAAAAAAATTAAAAAGAAATTCTTATTTGTGGTGGCGCCACGTAGACGTGCCTAAAATTTTTTATATATTAAATATTTTTTGCTTGTTGGAGAAGATGAAGAGGTTGTAATTTATATTATTATATTATTACAACAATTGCACCTTTTGGGTTTTTTTTTATATAAATAATGATATTTATAATGGTAGTAGTCCCTTCAATTGCTTCAAATTTCAGATGGTTTGTATTATAGGTCAGTTAACTTATCGAGTTTTTTGCCAAAATCACTTTTAAATTATAGTGTAAATTTAAATTACATCTTTGAAATATTTTTTTAAAAGATATTTTTCAAATATTTAAAAGTTAACAATTTCATCCTTCTGTTAGAATTTGTTAGAAAATTAACTAATCACACAAAAATCAAGTTACTTCGTATTTATTACTCTGAATATTCTAAAAATATTATCGTGAACTTTTTCAACAATTGAGTCTAGTTGCCTATTATATACATTTATTTTTCATCTGATTTAATATTAAAAAAAATTATCAGTTGAAATATGTTTCTTCTCAATTGAATATGCTAAAAGTGGTGTTTGTTGGAAACTTCCAATAATGGAGAATCAAACTTGAAAATGAGACATAATCAAAATTTTGATCACCTCACTATCTAATTACAATTTGCCTTTAGAAGAGGTGAAAATGTTTTTTTATGACAAGAAAAATTTGTAACCGCTACCTTTTTTCAAAGTGAAAATAATTAAGATCCACCTCATGATCCTTTGTAATTAAGAAAAAGAATCCTCACACCACATTTTTTGTTTCAGCAAGCAATGGTGTTAGAGATTTTTAATATTCTTTTTTAAGAAGTTTTTTTTTTTTTTTTTAGCAGATTATAAAATTATGCAATTTTTTTTTTATTGATATTCACGTTAACTTCACATATTTTTGCATACATTAGTTTCTTGACAATATTTAATAGAAGAATGAAAATTGTTGACTTTCAAATATTTAGAGGAGGTTTTTATGCCCAAATAAGTATTTTGAGGATGTAGCTTAAATTTGAAGCATAATTTAAATATGTTTTTAGCCAAAAACTTATCAACATGTCTTTCATAAGTATTTAAAACTTAATTATATACGAAATTAATAATATAAGTAGTGTTTAAGTGAATGATAAAATGATTGTGTAATATTTTATGGATATTTGATAAGTTAATTTTTGAATGTAAGTCTTTTTTTTTTAAATAGGATGATATGATATGATTAATATGAATAGTGTTTTTAAGTTAAGGATAAAAATTATCGTTCAATATCTAATTTTGATTGTAATTTAATTTTTTAATTTTCTAAAGGTTATTCGCTTTTATAAAAGTATATATGGTTATACAATATGTTTCAAAAATATATAAACTTTATGTATATTATACGTATACTAAATTTAAATAAAGAAATTTATACCTTTAGGCTTTATCGATTGTTTTATAAATTAGACCACTAAACTGTAATTTATTCCTAAGGTACATCTCACAGTCTACTAAAATGTATCTAATAAAGCTCTTATTTTTTTTAAAAAAAAATATGAATTAAAATTAGAGCTAGAAAAAAAAAATTAAATATCACTCAAAAGAATTAATAAACATAATCTATCTCTAACAATATGACCTATTATTCAAATATGATAAATATCTAAAGTTGGAAACTCAATATTATTTGGCTACTATCACTTACACTTGTTAATTTTAATATTATATTTGTTTTAATTATTAATTAAACCCTATTATATTATATCATTTAAATTCATTATGAGATAACGATGAAAAGATCTATTTTGTGTAAAGATTAATTTGGTATGATCACGTCGTTATTTTAATATTTTTTTCTTATTTTATCGTTACATATTATTTAATAATATTATTTTGTCATTACCCTACATTTTCATATATAGTAGTTCTATCCCATACCCTACAATTTCTTGTAGATTTATCATTCAAATTAAAAAAATATATGACATCATGTAACGACAGAGAATGACGCAATCTGTTCAAATATTTTAGTCACTACAACAATATAATGCAACACAATACAATATAATATATTACTCCCTCTGTCCCTTTTTACTTGTCCACTTTTGAATTGACACACCTATTAAACAAATAATTAATGACGTAGCGAATTTACCATTTTACCCCTATTAATTATGAAACGAATGAAAAAATGTAGCAAAGTAGTTAGTCATTTAATTGAGGGTATAATAGGTGAAAAAATTATCCTTTCTTAATTTGTCAAAATAAACAAATAATTATGAATAATTACGTGGACAAATAATTAGTGACGGAGAAAATATGAAACAGTACATAATAACTGTCCAAACAAAGTGTTAGTTGCAATAGGTATTAGTAGTATTAATTAATAGTTTCTTATTTTTTTATTAATATATATATATATATATATATATATATATATATATATATATATATATATATATATATATATATATATATATTTTAAAAATAAGGGAAAGAAAGAGAGGAATGAGAGCAGAGAAAACAGCTCCTTTTCTGTAAGAGCCTGTGTGTAGTTAAATTATTTTTTTAATACTATAAAGTTTGTTTATTAATATTTTCATTTGTGCTTTCTTTCTTTTTTATTCTAGATATATCATAGTACAATACTTAAATTTACTTGCCATCAAATAGTATACTACAATAAAAGATATTCCTCTTCCTTAGAGATTTTGAGAATTATTTAGGAAATATTTTTTTTAAAATTATGAATTTAAATAAGTCAAGCTAAAACCTTAAACTACATGTTAATATAAGAATTTTTTTCTGACTCCCACAAAATAGAAAAAATATTTTAAAAATAAATATTGAAAGAAAACTGCGATAAGAACGAACGATTTTGTTTAAAATTCTTTTTACGTTTTTCTCATTAAGATTTTCTTTTTTGAGACACGTCATAATTTAAACATGATTTAAAAAAAATAAATAATATAAGTTATTCAACTGTAAATTGAAAAATTAAATGTGTAATTAATGAGAAATAGGTGAAAGTCCAACAAGTAAAATCTGTTTTTTTTTTTTTTTAAATGAAAATTAATTTCCCAAAAAAAAGAAAGGGAAAAAGTTAAAAAAATATTAATTTTTAATTCTCAATAGTCCACCTTAGTTCTCTTCTCTCTCCTTTCATCTGTTGCACTTTTGTGTGTGTTGCTTCTGCACAATTTTTGGAGAAAAATTCAGATCAAACATTAGATTCTACAGCTTCACTTTTTCATCTGATCTTTTTCAAATCCCATTTTTTTCTCTCAATTTTATATACCAGAAGGAAAAAAGCCTACAAAATCATTGAAATCAGTCAAAGTTTGGATTTTTTAAACTGAAAACTTTCATTTTCAGTCGTTTTCAAAGTTTCAGCTATCTGGGGGTGTTTTTTTTTCTATTTTTTGAAGACCCAGTTCAGTTCTTGATTATTCACTTCACACCCAAAAAGGATTTTAATAGCTTTTGAGCAAGTTGCAAAATTAGGAGCAACTGGTGCAAGTTGTGGGGGCTATCAAGAATTGATTTTTCAGTTCTTTCTTGGGACATTTTTGGTGAATTTTTTATGAATAATTTTTGTTGAGGTGATTGAAATTGAATTTTTGTTGTAGATGAATGAATGGGAGGGGTTGGAGTTGAGAATGGTGTTTTTCAGTATTGGGGTGCAGAGATTCTAGGGCTAGTTTTGGAAGAACTGGTTTTTGTATATCAATTGCTGATAAAATGAATTCAGATGCTAGCCGTGCTGGTGGACAAGTAGAAAGGGATATTGAGCAGGTAAATTGATGCATTTTTAACCATTACTTAGTAGATTGATGTTTATTGAGCATTATTGTTTTTTTGTTTCGGTTATTGGTACTAGTGTTTTGTTGCTACTGATAAGTTGAGAGCAACCAGTTTGGGATAGAAGGGTAGTTGATTCAATTGTGTTTTGTATACTACAGTTTCAGATTGAGGAGTAGTTGATTGAATTGTATTTCATTATTGATCAGCTGGTCCCAGCTGGTTTTGGATTGAGGAGTAGTTGATTCAATTGGATTTAGTTATTGATAAGTGGCTCCAGCTAATTTGGAGAGGATGTGCAGTTGATTGATTTGTATTTCGTTATTGATAAGCTGACCCTAATTAGTTTGGAAGTGAGGGTAGTAGATTGTTTTTCGGTGTTGATAAGCTCTGGAAACTTGGAGAATTTCCTATTATTTTTAATATATATGACTACTTTTTGGTTTCGTTTTTTAGTGTTTAGAAGTAGCTTTACGCAATCTGTGGTGATAATTCGTTATCAGTTTCCTCTTTATGGGGTGTAAAGCAGATAACTGATAAAGAAAGCCTGTTTAACTGAGACAAAATCTGTAATGCTCATTTGATACCTAGAATAGGAACAGCAATTAAGGTAATAATACTCAGATAGCATGAGTGATAAAAGAAAGCTTGTATAATTGCGACAGTAATTCTGTAATACTCATCTGATACATGGAAGAGGAATGACAATTAAAGTAATAATACTAGGATAGCATTTTGGACAAACAGTAAGAGTCATAAGTTGCTAGGAATGTTATTTTTTTAAAAAAAATAAATAAAAGAATTGCTAGGGATGTTTATTTTTCAATTTTTTTTGCTAGGAATGTTGTTTTTTTAAAAAAAAATCCAATTGCTAGGAATGTGTTTCTGCTATTGATGTGCCAAGTAATTTAAAGGATTGATGTTGGATAGCAAGAGCAATCAAGTCTAATTAATTATTTTCAGTCTAAGTTGCACGGACTCTTCACTTTCGGTTCTTGTTCCATTGTTTATTTGTTAGGTTTGAAATTTCTGGACTTCTGTAGTTTCATTTCAGCTTGTAATTACTTCTTATGATTTACATCAGGCCATAACTGCTTTAAAGAAGGGTGCATACTTGCTCAAGTATGGAAGAAGGGGGAAACCGAAGTTTTGTCCCTTTCGGTTGTCAAATGTAAGTATCAGTTCATCTTTCTTTAGCCTATGTAATTTATTTTGTAATTTTGTGTTCTTACCCTAATTTTTCTCTTCATCATCTGTGCATATTCTTATAAGATTTCTCTGTCATTTGTACTTATCGAAACAAAAAGAAGAAAAGACTTCTCTCATATTTATTGAGTTTAGCATGAAGTTTAAGATGCTATATACTTTTTTCCTTTTTTTCCAGTTGTGTAGTTTAATATCTATGCTGGTCTTTACTTTTGTCAATTAGGCTGCAAAACCTGATGTTTTTGAGAGTTGTTTTTCTTCTAATTGTTTAATTTCTTGTTTGACGTGTGACTACTTTTTTCTATAATTTTTACGGCAAAAACAAAAACTTCTAGATTCTATCAAGCAGAAGCTAGTAGTCTATCAGGCTTTGTGGGAGAGGTGTTATATTAGCCTAATTATTGGAGTTATGGTGCTTGGCGTGGCCTTTTGTGAAATGCCCTAGTGGATAATCGGTTTCAGGAGCTCATATTATGTGTGGCATTGCTGATTTTTTTTTTTGGATCAAGGGCAAGAGATGGGGTTGTCTTGTGTAAAAGTATAAGCAGTAAGAGAGAGAAATTTTTAATTCCATACAATGGGTTATCAGGCTACGCATTTCTTGTTGTAATTTCCATCTACAATCTCCTTTTGATGTACAGCTGCTCTGAAGTTTGTGGAATCTTCAGCTTTATGTCTTACTGTACATAGGCCAGCCAAAATGTGTGTTGCAGCCTATCTATTTTTTTTTAGGATAGTAACACTAATCTATATATACACAGGTAGACTACATCCAAAATATGGAGTCCCCTTCAAAAGGTATTACAGTCTAGTCATATTGCCGTCTTCACCTCTACTTCTTATAAATAATCTAAAACATCCCAGATATCTTCTGCTTGGACTAAAATGTTCTCTTTGCACCAAAAATAAAATAACATTAGACAATTCATCTTGAAGCTCAGAAGTCCATTCTGCTTGTCTTCAAAACACCTCTGATTTCTCTCTTTCCATACGGTCCACCATATGCATGCTGGGACAATCTTCCATCTCTCCTCCTTTGTTGCTGCATTACCATCACCATTCCAACTGTTAAGGACTCCTCTGATGCTCCCTGGCTTTACCCAATTTATTTAACTCAAGCTGATGAATATCCTCCAAAGCTGTTCCGTCAATTTGCAATGCAAGAAGAGATGGCTAATTGTCTCCACTTGTTCCCCACATAAGAAACATCTTGAACATAGTTGAAATTTCCTTTTGTTCAAACATATGCACCTAAAGTAGTTCTTTATTCAGGTTTGCTGATTTTTTCACAACAAAAAGAGAATTGACCATTTCGAGAACTGTACTTCTTACTGTTTAACCGCAGGGTGTAGTTCAACATCATTGAATGCATTTTTTCTTTGTTTCCTTGTTGTCCCATAGTTATGGTTTAGCGCTTTATTCTGTCTGTTTCTTTGTCTGTTAGTTATCAGAAAAAAAGTTAGTGTGAAGTCTGGACTACTTTGTGTCCTTTGATATGTATTGCTAATTGAGAATCAATGCAGTCTATAATTTTACTCTGATTCTGGTTGCAGGATGAGTCTGCTTTAATATGGTTTTCAGGTAAAGAGGAGAAACACCTGAAGCTAAGTCATGTGTCAAGAATAATATCTGGGCAGCGCACTGTAAGTTCTCCCCATGACGAAAGGCCTATTTCTGTCATGCAACTTTTTTTTTATTGGTATCTCCATCATTCGAATGAATCCATCTGTATATATATCTTTGTGTGGTATAGGTACAGAGGTGAGAGAATGTTTCAGCATTCCGATCTCAAACCTGTCAATAGAAAACAGATAGGTAGTTCATTTTTTCAGATGGTAGTGTCTTCTTTTCTTGGGGCTTAATAGGCTTCTATTTAGGCGAATAAACCTTAGGTTTTTCTGTTATCCTGGTGCAAGCATCCTGTTTCCTTTCCATTAGTGATCCTAAAGAAAAGAAGGTAGGAGTTACTGCCATCCTGGTTTAGGCTTGTATAGTGACATGCATAGCTTTAATAGAGAGGGTGGGGGTGGGGTTCAACTAGAAGGGGAACTTGAGGTGATATCTGATAAAGTCACGGAGAACTTGAGTATTGGTCGTGAATAGTTATGAACTTGCTTTGGTTTTGTGCTAGGTGGGCTAGTCTCATCAAATGTATTTATCTCTTCTATTCGATGTGATAATATAATTTTTGTATAAACAATAAACTAGTGAGTAGATGAAAGATGAAGTAGTAGTAGATGGATAGAATGAATAGGACCAAGGTCCAAACACTGCAAAAGGAAGGTTGTCCACAAGCCTTAATTGGTTTGATTAGTTGTTCTGTATGACTCTTTCAGTCTTTGTCTTTCTTGCCTTCTCACCGCACATATACACACACACATATCTTGCTATAACTGTCAAGCATAACTAGGCAAAAATCTTGTTAGTAGGTTTTCACAGATCTGAATAATTGCTGCTGTTCTATTTCCAGCCAATTTTTCAAAGGTACCCACGACCTGAGAAAGAGTATCAGTCATTTTCACTTATATACAATGATAGATCGCTGGATTTGGTAAGAGTTTTATTATTAACTACTGTGTCTTTCCTTTAAAGAAAAAATTATTGTGATTTTTTGCTCTCTATTATTCCATTTTTGAGAAATTGGTCCATGCACCAAAATCATCCCACCTTTTTCATTCTTTCCCTCTTCTTAGATATGTAAAGATAAAGATGAAGCAGAGGTCTGGTTTAGTGGTTTGAAGGCCTTAATATCTCGTGGGCACCAGAGAAAATGGAGAACAGAATCAAGGAGCGATGGAATTTCTTCCGGTGCTACTAGTCCTAGAACTTATACACGAAGAAGCTCTCCTCTGCATTCTCCATTTAGTAGTGGTGACAGCTTGCAGAAGGTACTATAGCATCCACATGTCTACTCATGCATATTAAATATCTCCTTTAATTTATTCATTTTAATAAGAGTAAAAATATTTTGGTTCTATTTGTCTCTTTGGGATGTTGAATGATGAGATTGTACATGTCCTTCAGGATGGCGGTGATCAGCTTCGCCTTCATAGTCCATATGAAAGTCCTCCAAAAAACGGGCTAGATAAGGCATTTGCTGATGTAATTATGTATGCTGTACCTCCTAAGGGTTTTTTCCCTTCAGATTCTGCTAGCGCTTCTGTTCATTCCATATCTTCTGGAGGTTCAGATAGCATGCATGGTCAGATGAAGGGAATAGGAATGGATAATTTTAGAGTAAGCCTTTCAAGTGCAGTTAGCTCATCAAGTCAAGGTTCTGGTCATGATGATGGTGATGCCTTGGGGGATGTTTTTATCTGGGGGGAAGGCACTGGGGATGGTGTCCTAGGTGGTGGACCTCATAGAGTTAGCAGTTCTTTTGGTGCCAAATTAGATTCTTTGATTCCTAAAGCTTTAGAGTCTGCAGTGGTATTGGATGTTCAAAATATAGCTTGTGGTGGTCGACATGCAGCACTGGTGACAAAGCAGGGTGAGATTTTCTCCTGGGGTGAGGAATCGGGAGGTAGGCTAGGGCATGGTATTGATTCTGATATTCTGCATCCAAAGCTTATAGATTCACTCAGCCATTCAAACATTGAGCTTGTTGCATGTGGTGAAAATCATACTTGTGCTGTAACACTCTCTGGAGACTTGTACACATGGGGTGATGGTGATTTTGGTCTTCTTGGGCATGGAAATGAAGTTAGTCATTGGGTCCCCAAAAGAGTAAATGGACCCTTAGAGGGCATACACGTTTCATATATCTCATGTGGTCCCTGGCATACTGCTGTGGTGACTTCTGCTGGTCAACTATTTACTTTTGGCGATGGTACTTTTGGTGTTCTTGGACATGGAGACAGAAAAAGTGTCTCTAAACCTAGGGAAGTGGAGTCTTTAAAGGGGCTTCGAACTGTACGAGCAGCTTGTGGGGTTTGGCATACTGCAGCGGTCGTTGAAGTCATGGTGGGAAGCTCAAGTTCAAGTAATTGTTCATCAGGAAAACTTTTTACTTGGGGAGATGGTGATAAAGGTAGACTAGGGCATGGTGACAAGGAGTCGAAACTTGTACCTACCTGTGTTGCAGCTCTTGTCGAACCAAACTTTTGCCAAGTTGCTTGTGGACACAGCTTGACAGTTGCATTGACGACTTCTGGTCATGTGTATACAATGGGAAGTCCTGTGTATGGCCAATTAGGTCATCACCAAGCTGATGGGAAGTTACCCCGTCGTGTTGAAGGCAAGCTGGCAAAGAGTTTTGTGGAGGAGATCGCCTGTGGAGCATATCATGTTGCTGTCTTGACTTCCCGAACTGAAGTTTACACATGGGGAAAGGGGGCAAATGGTAGATTGGGTCATGGTGATACGGATGACCGAAATTCTCCCACTTTAGTGGAAGCTTTAAAAGACAAGCAAGTGAAAAGTATTGCTTGTGGCACTAATTTCACTGCTGCTATTTGCCTTCACAAATGGGTATCTGGGGTCGACCAATCCATGTGTTCTGGCTGTCGTCTTCCTTTTAACTTTAAAAGAAAACGCCACAACTGTTATAACTGTGGGCTTGTCTTTTGTCATTCATGTAGCAGCAGAAAATCACTGAGGGCATCCATGGCACCTAATCCCAATAAACCCTATCGTGTCTGTGACAACTGCTTCAGTAAATTGAAAAAAGCTATGGAAACAGATGCTTCTTCTCAGTCTTCTATGAGTCGACGAGGAAGCATGAATCAGTCACTAACTGATATAACAGACAAGGATACTAAGTTGGATACAAGGTCTCGACCTCAACTTGCTAGATTTTCTACAATGGAATCCTTCAAACATGTTGAAACCCGTTCTTCCAAACAGAAGAAAAAACTTGAATTCAACAGCAGTCGCGTGTCACCTATTCCAAATGGTACCTCTCAGTGGGGAGCTCTCAACATTTCCAAGTCTTTTAACCCTGTATTTGGCTCGTCCAAGAAATTCTTTTCAGCTTCAGTTCCTGGATCAAGAATTGTTTCTCGAGCAACATCACCAATATCTAGACGGGCCAGTCCACCTCGTTCTACTACACCAACTCCAACATTGGGTGGACTTACATCTCCAAAGATTGTTTTGGGCGATGCTAAAAGGACAAATGATGGCCTTAGCCAAGAGGTTATCAAATTAAGAGCACAGGTATGTCATTTGTCTAATGAACTGTTCTCGACTTCTGATGAATTTTCCTCTCTTTGCTTCAACGCCATATCCTTTTTGCTGATGTGAATTAGAAAATAATGATTTTAGTTTCTCTATGAATCTAAGTGTTTTTGGACATTCTCTATAATGTAGTTATTTAGAATGTCAAACATTGGACTTGGGGCAAGAAATCCTCTAGAATTTCTAGGGAACACCATATTCATGGAGTCAGAGTTCACTGGGGCTTGAGTAAACTTGTCAAATAGTGTTTTGGTACTTGTGGTCAAGGTTGAATGGTTATGCATAATCATTTTTAATAATGGTGAAAAACTTCGTCCAAGTTCATAAGTATTACTTTGAAAGGATAACACGTGATAGTATGATTAAATGGAAAAAATCAAATTACTTTTTGAGAGCTAAAATCAGTGAGTTATCTATTTCTAATACTGAGTTTTAATAATTTCTTGAGCCTCCAGGTCATTGCTATCTTCTGTTAGGTACTATCTTGTGGAATGATATGCTTGTTGCTGCTTTGTACTGTTCAATGAATCTGACATGCTAAAATCATAACCTAAAGGACAATCAACTGATTGTAATCAGCCAAGAGATCAAAAGAAAGTTTTGCTTGCAAGAGTGCATGACTGGAAGTTGGAGCCGTTTACTCCTATAATGACTATGCTAGTCTCTACTTTGTTGTAGATTGTGGTGGATTGACTTTTAGAAGTTTTACACCTGCATAGAAGTAGTATCTACATTTGGACCTGAAACTTAAGTGACTGTCAAAGCTTGTCTTCTCTGAAACTTAAATGAATGCATCTCTCTGTGCAAATACTAACTGTCATCCTATCATTTTCCAAAAATGTCTAGGAGGGCATCTCTGTAGCATACTTACCCAACTCCAGGTTTCTTGGTTCTTTTATGTCAAGTGTCCAGATATATTTGCACAGATTAACTGGGCATAAAGAGTAAAGTTTTCATAGAAAATACATTGTAGGACTCGTGATTGCAGTCCGTGGGGAGAAAAAGAGAGAAAAACGTATTTCATATCCTTGTATTTGGCAAGTAGCTTTATTTGGTAAATGAAAACTATGGTGAAGATGGTCGAATTTCATTCTCTCTTAACTATACACAGTTAGTATAAAGCCAATCAGTTTCTGGCTTGTATCGAAATGTGTCTCATTCATTTAACTTATTTTCCAGACCCCCTTGTAGGGTTACACTTATGTTGTTGTATTCATTTTACTTATATTAAAGAAAATATTTCTTGACCCAATAATAATTTAACTAAAAGAAAACTGGTAATTGAAAAAATTGAACTAAGAAGAAATAAAAGAAAGTGTATCTCGTTCATGTATTTATTAAAACAAAAAGAACATGTATCTCTCCTATTCTAAAATGGAAAGAGGTACAATATCTTGCATCAAGATCTTAAGATGATTACTCAAATACATCATTTACAACGTCAAAGAGATGCATTTTGGTCTTACTAGTCTTTATTTACGTGCATTGCACGGTTATCCCATATGATAATTAGCACAAATTATTATAAAGATCTAGAATAACAAGGAACCGTATATTTTTGTCACGACCCAAAGTACCCCCTGGGTGTATATGGCGAATAGAACCCCGAGAGGCCCTAGACAAGTCACTTGACATAAGGATAACGTAATAGAAATACAAAAAGAGAGAATAGGCAATAAAAGTCTCATATCATATAAGGAATCTATACACAAGTGTGAAATCTAAACTGTGTCTGACATAACCTTTCTAAACACCATAAGAGTGGTTGGGACGTAACCCATACACCATGTACAAGTCTGAAACGAAAAGACAATAAAATAAATAAAGCATCAATTGTTTTGTCCTCGAAGCATGAGGACTCACCACTCCAAGGTACTAGCAAAGCAATTCAAGCTAACCACGAGCGGGAGTAGTGTCGGGCCCTATATTATAAGACAATATATGCACAATATGCATTAGTGCGGTGAATGTACTAAGTATGGGGAAATGCATAAAAACGTAAAGCGTGATAGTGTGATGAACTTAAACATGATATGCTAGACCAAATAAAATGTGATAAAAGCCTTTATAAAGTAATTATAAATCATACACAAGGTCAATGCATGCTTAAAAGTTAAAACCATTTGAGAAATATCCATAAAACCTTCGATAGAAACATAATTCATTGTGGGATATAACATGAAATCTGACATGGCCCTTTTATCAAAAAAGGGAATCTACTTGTCAAGGTCGAACTCCATCTCATTCATTCGTTGCTTAAGTGGATCCACTAGCTTAGGTCATTTAAGACAACACGTAGTTAAGGGACAAGGAGATTTCTTCTAGAGAACCGACATCTACTAACGGGAGAGCCTCCATCTCAAAGTCCTCTTGGTGCTAAGTGAATCCTAACGGAAAAGACATAATCATAATCATATTATAATACTTGGAAAGACACAATTAGGACTACCAATCCAATCATAAGTTCATATTAGAGTAACTCCTTTCAAATCATGATATCACAAAACTTTCACAATAGACACTTACCTTTCTAGACATTTATTTCATTCTATTGTGAGAAATCATTGACACTTTACCCTAAAAGCACCCTTTAATCATAATCATTCTTTTCTTAAAATGCATAGATTCATAAATCATAATTAATAGTTCCTAAGCATAATTCATATTCATAAAATAGGCATAAGCATGGGTTCAAAGGAAATCAATTTAAAACCTTGTAATTGTATCAAAACATACGTAATAAGATTAAATATCAACAATTGAATCATAATAAATAGAACCCATGGAGATTTGCATGAAATTCTTAGAGAATCGGGTGAATCAACTTAGGAGATTGAGATTCTTTTGGGACCCAATTGATGAAAGGACTCCATTGGTAAACTCCCACATACCTTGATAATCAAAACCCTAAGAGTGTGATGAGGATGAGACCTTGACGCTTGAAATCTTAGCTCCTCACCTTGGAGCTTAAGAGATAATTTTGGAGAAGACTTGAGAGAATTTAGGAGATTTTGAGTGAATGAAAGAAATTAGGCTAAGTCTTCAGGGTAAAACGGTTATAGGATAGTTATATGGACAAAATGACGTAGTTTAGGGGTTAATTGGATAGGAAAAGACCAAACATCCTTAATTAAAAACTCCCTGAAGACCCTACGACTTCGACCTATGGTCTGTGGAAGTCTGGTCGGTTGTAGAATAAAAAACTAGGACTCAAAATTTCTGATCAATTCCACGAGACCTACCTACGGCCCGTCCAACATTCTATGGCTTGTAGAATCCAAGTTCAATTCCAGAATTTCACCAAGTCTCGATCACTTCTACTGACCCCACCTACGATCCGTAGACCACATTACGACTCGTCAAATCCTTTCGTAGACTTGAGGTCTCAGATCAATTCTTTGAATCACCCTACATGCACTTTCTACAGCCCGTAATCTGCCTATGATCCGTCTTGTTCTTTCATAGGTCAATTTACTAGGTTTAACATTTTTCCAAATCTCAAAGCAAGGCCTACGACTTCCTTCCTACGACTTCTTTCCTACGACCTGTAGACTGCCTTACGATCTGTCCTATTCTTTCATAGGTCAATTTACTGGGAGTTAACATTTTTTCATATCTCAAACCAAGACCTGTGACTTCCTTCCTACGGCCCGTAGGTCTTCATACGGTCCGTAGGTCGGACTCGTATATCACCGCATCAATGCCAAAATGAATTTTTCCCTTCCAAACTCAAATTTCCATTTCCGAGGTGTTACAATTTTAAAAATATTTCTCGTTTACAATGTGAACTTGAGAAATTAGAAAATAAAATTTTGAAAAGTTTGAAACAAGTGTACTGCTTTATTATGTCACCATACAAGGAAATCGTGAAGTTTTTATTTATTAATTTTTTTTTACATTCATTTTCTTGTTTTTTATTTTTTAAATTTGTTGAAGGATCTGTGTACCAACTGAAGTTTAGGTTTGCTTTAGAAGGAAATTACTTGCGTTAAGTTTAATTTAAAATTTTACCTTACTTTTAGGTTAATTCAATCTAAGTTTCTTTATTTCACTTTATTTAATTGTTTATTTTACTTTCTCGAAGAAAGAATGGAAATAAGATCTCCACAGAGAGCAAATGTGGGGTCTTTGGGTCAAAATCATGTAACCACAAAACTAATTTCAACTTTTATTTGGACGAAAGAACAAGAAAAGGAACTCCAGGAAAGAGAAAAACTAAGGTCTCTAGGCCAACACCATGCAACAATTGAATTAATTTGGCACTAGAACTCAACTAGACCTTGGAAAACTTGTGCTAAGCATGCTCATAAAAAAACTTGTCAAGCATGATGAAAGGGTTGTGATGTCTTAATAATGAATTTGTTGTTAGAACTAAATTTGACCTTCAAAAATATCGTGCTTAGATGATAATGGACTCACAATGTCTAAAGCATGAAGTTTTTGTTTTACTTGTTAGAAAAGTCAAATAAAGAACACAAGGAAATAATGAAGTATCTACAAATGAATTCTATGAGCAAGTTCATCCAACATGGAATGCACTTACAAAGGGTAAAAGTGTCTATCAACATTTCGTGTAGAGCTTCCTTTTGTACAATAGTACTAGTCATAGCATACACACCTTGCTTGTGTCCCTTATTTTAATTCTATGTGCTATCAGGGTCAAACTCATCCCAATTTACAACTATCCATGTTGGGGCTCTATATTAAAAGTGTGTGTGATCCATGCACCAGATGATTAGTTTTGGGCGTGAGGCGGGGTGTTAAGTCCCACATCGGCGGGGTGAGGAAAAGTTGTACTCCTTATATGGAGTTGGGCAATCCTCACCTCATGAGCTAGCTTTTGGGGTTGAGTTAGGCCAAGATACATTTCTTTACTAGTATAATTTTATCCAACGTGTAATTATTTTTAAAAGGTAAAATCTTAATCGCTTTTAAATTTCTAAATACTAAAATTTTCTATATATTTCAAATAAGGAGGAATTTAATACATAAAATTGAGTTGAATCTTAAACATTAGAAAAATAAATAAATGACTATATTGTGAAGTGTGAACTCCATTTTAAAAAGGTAATAAGGTGAATGACATTTTGCTACGAGTTTCTTACTTAGTTTTAGAACTTTTCATTTTACCTCCAATGAGATGATTTCAGCTCAAAAAAAAAATATTTCTCTTAATATATGTGTCTAGTTAAATACACCTTCACATAAATTGAAACAGAAGAAATATCGTGGACTTAACTAAAGAGAGTGAATAGAATACTTCGATTAATTGAAACAACTTAAAGTATGTAGTATTTAAATATTTTCTTTTCCGTTTTCAATTATACAAGCTTAAGAGGAGGAGGAGGAATTCAAAATATTAATGCAAAATGAAGTTACACTCTTTAATTTTTTCCTCGTATTGTGTGTTGAAAAATTGTGATAGATAATTAGTTAGTTTAGTAAAGAAAGGAATGCTTTGTCAAAAAAAGAAAGGAATGCTTCAAGTTTACAAAGTTGTCATTGATTATAAAGTCTTGAATGGAGTCGGCTAGAGAATATTATATATCAAGTGGAGTCGGCTAGAATATCTTCTATATACATTTTGTTCTATTCAGGTATATTACATTCCAACTATCAAGTGGAGTCGGCTAGAATATCTTCTATATACATTTTGTTCTATTCAGGTATATTACATTCCAACACGTTGGAATGTGTCTTTTTAGGAAAATCAGCAGTGTTCTCTTCTAGCACACTTTTAACCCGACATACATTTTAGTTTTATACCTACTAGTTAGTATCACTTATATGTATCCTCTTTCTCCATTTTATGATGTTTGGAACTGGAACACATTTATTCTGAAAGAATTTAGGTCTTCTGGGAGAACCTTCCTTGGCATGATTTTAGGTCTACTTTTCTCCATTATGTGACTTTCAATCATCCAATTATCACTCCTAGAAACAGTTGCGGATCCAGGAGTTTAAGTTTGTGGATTCTCCAAGAAGAGTTGGTCTTTAAAAATTTTAAAAACACCATAGTGGGAATCGAACCTGGCCACAGGAGATGCAATGTACAACTTTGAGCACCCCACAAACGACCACTACACCAAGCAACTACTTGTTGCCTGGGTGCTCACTGTTTAATTTTATACCATTCGTTCAAATTTCTGTGTAAGTATATATAGTTAGATATGAGATTAATCGAGCAACCGGAACCTTCAGTGTGGGTCCGCCCCTGCCTAGAAACCAGTACATCAGGAAGCTTACGTAGGACAATGACCAAAACTTTTCTGGACCTTTATTTGCATTGTGTCATTCAATTGTGCTACTTATCCCCTCGATCAGATATGGTCATTGTAATTTTGTCCATATTCATCGTACTATCTTGCATTTTTATGACAATCATCCATATTGGGCTTTAAGCCTAAATTTTTACTCCTTTGTAATGCCTTGGTCCGTCAACCATCCTGTAAAATTTATTTCTATCTTTTTATCATAACATTTTAGTAATCGCTTCCTGTTTCCGGCGCCTTTTTTAGTTCTGTGCTACATCTTTTTCTATAACGCCATTCTCATGGAAGTCTGAATCTAGCATCTAAACTGTCTGTATTTATGCATCACGATTTTGTTGTAATTGATTTGTGAGACTCAAATGAATGTACTATTAATTTCATGGAAAAACATTGTGTTTAATGATCTTCATCATAGGTGGAAAATCTCACGCGCAAGGCTCAACTTCAGGAGATAGAACTGGAAAGAACTAATAAGCAGCTAAAGGAGGCAATAGCCATTGCTGGAGAAGAGACTGCCAAATGCAAAGCAGCAAAAGAAGTGATCAAGTCACTTACTTCTCAGGTATGCTGATTCAAATCTTTGGTAGAGAATTGCTCAAATTTATAATGAAAGACATGTCTATCTTAGAAATGAGTATCTCAGAGCAAATCGATTCGGTTTTGACTTAATGAAATGCTCCTTATCAAAAACTTAAATGAGATGCTGCAACTGTTACTACAAATAAGAATGCATTCTACTTTAACTTTTAAAAGTGGATTGAGAAAATATGTCTTTCATTTACTCCAATAAATTTAAACTGCTTACTTGTTAAGTTATTCTTTCAAGTAGTATGGTCAAACATAGATACATGTATTCATGGGCCTATGATTTTTATACAGTCGTTTAATGTATAAAAAAATAATTTCAGTCCAACTAAGAATGTGGTTCTCATTATTCAGAAGATTTCTCTGTTTTGGTCAACATGAGAGTTTGTAGTCATTTGATTCATTAACAAATTAATTTCTGTCCAACTAAGTCTGTGTTTCTCGTTATTCAAAATATATATATTTTTTGGTAGATATGAGAGTTTGTATTTTCTTTTGTCATTGTGAATTCTCAGTTGTGCTAAAAAAACTTTAATAATGCAAAATTTTCTTTTGTGTCTTTGGGTTATTAGTTTTTGTTCATGTAATTGTCGAACATCTGCATTTTTCCTTACTGTTTGGGACAAGCAAATTCTTTATTCTGACAATGTGTATAAGCTGGAACAGTCCAAGATGAACAAAAACTTTTTTTACTTTTTATTATTATCTGAAAACAAAGTTTTTGTTCATCTTGGAGCACTCCATGCAAGATGACAATTAATTGACTCTACAGCCTTTCACACAAAAAACACCTACTGCATATTGAAAAGCCACTTTCCTGGAGAATTATTTGAGTTTAGCAGGCATTTCTTGCAGCCACAAACCAAAACAAGCTACTTTTGTTGGTGCTTTTGTTTTCCATAGCATTTTTCATGGCAGTTCTCCTTCCAATTGCCCAACTCCAACCATAACATTTTATAACAGCTGCTTACAGTTAATATTCCTTTCATGCTGGCCAGCCATACTTGTTTATCTTTCTACCTAACACCCAGCTGTATAGATTCTAACAGCTGTGATGATTGAGTACAACAACATACCCATGAAATCCCACAAGTTGGGTATGGGAGGGTGGTGTGTATCAGCCTTACATCTACCTTTGTGAAGGTAGAGAGGAAAATAGCAAGAAAAGCAAATACAGTAATGAAGAAACAATATAGAAAATAATGGAGAAAAGAACAACAGAAAAAACAAACCGTACGATGAAATGAACAAAGTGGAAGAAACAACAGATAAAAATTTAAAAAAAATCAAAGAATGAGGTAATAGGGGACTGCTATAGTAATATTATAATACTAATAAGGATCTAACCAACAGCCTACTAGCCTTCCACCCTAATCCTTGACCTTCATATCCTCTTATCTATGGTCATGTCCTCGGTAAGCTGCAAGTGTGCCATCTCTAGTATGATCACCTCTCGCAAATGTTTTTTTTTTTAAAAAAATAGGTAACTTGTATTCACACAAAAGATTTCATCAAGAAACTGATGAGGAGGGATTTACAAACCCCCAGGGGGTGCCATGCCATCATACTCAAAATCCAAAAAGAAGCTTTCAAAAATTTACAATTGGCTTATAAACTTCACCAAACTATCTACTTTCCCCTCTAATCTTGCTTACACCACAAATACAAAAGACTAAGACGTCTCATCTTTGATCTCATCTTCGTAACGTCTATCATTTCTTTCTTTCAATAGTAGTATCCACCAGATGCAAGCAGGGATATTTTTCCACCAATCTTCATTGATCCTCTCTTTCCAATTCCTTGCCAATGTGTTAGGACCTCAAAAGTGGTTTTTGGCATTGTCCAATTTACCCCAAGTATCACCTCTCCCGTTTGCTTCTTTAGCCTACCTCTATTTCTTCGAGACTCTCCATAGTCAACCTCTCATACCTTCTCACATGGGCATCTGTGGATCTCTTTTTCACTTTCCCGAACCGTCTTAGTCTTGACTTTTTCATTTTGTCCACCACGAAGGTCACACCTATCTTGTCTCGGATGTCTTCGTTCCTAATTCTATCTCTCTTAGTATGCCCACACATCCATCGCAACATCCTCATTTTTGCTACTTTCATCTTCTAGATATGTGATTTCTTGATCGGCCAAATACTAAACCCCATACAACACAATTGATCTGACAACCGTTTTATAAAAGTTACCTTTTAAGTCTTAGCGGCACATACAACACAATTTATCTGACAACTGCTTTATAAAAGTTACCTTTTAAGTCTTAGCTGCACATTCTTATCACACAAGACACTAAAAGTAAGCATTCATTTCATTCGCGCCGCTCCAATACAATGTGTAACATCATCGTCAATTTCCTCATTACCTAGCATATTTGACCCCAACTACCTGGAACTATTTCTCTTAGAGATGACTTGTGTATCAATTCGCAGTTCCACATCTACCTTATGAGTTACTGCACTGAACTTGCACTCTGAGTACTTTGTCTCAGTCCTCCTCAACTTGAATCCTTTAGACTCGAGGATTTGTCTCCAAACCTCCTGCCTACCATTAGCCTTCAGCTGTAATAATTGACTGTTTTTTTAAAAAAATCCCAACAACATACCAGTGTGATCCCACAAGTGGGTCTGGGGAGGTAGAATGTACGCAAACTTTAGCCCTGCCTTTGTGAGGTAGAGATGTTTCTAATTGACCCTTGTCTCAAAATAGAAGTACTTGATGCAGGATTATAATAACAATAAGACAATAAATAGCAAGATACAAAACAAGTGCAACAACGGATAGTAATGCACATTGAAGAATAGGAAACTAGGCGATAACTAAATAATACTACTTAAAATGGAGAAGAAGAGAGGAGACTATCCCCCCTCCTCTCCCACACAAAGTGTGACATCACTCAGCTACCTTGTATCCTAATCCCCAACTTCCACACCTCCAATCTAAGGTCCTGTCCTAAGTCAGCTTAATTTGTCCTGTCCTATCTAATCACCTTTCCAGTTTTTTTTGGCCTTACCTTTACCTCTCCTAACTCCTACTACAGCCAACCTCCCACACCTTACTGTCACATCCTCACACCTCATGTTCACATGTACGAACCATCGCAATTTCGTTTCCACCATCTTGTCCGCCACTAATCCACTCTCACTTTTTCCCATACTTCATTCCTAATCATGTATCTATGAGTATGCCCACACATTACGCATTTATCTGAGCGTCCTCATCTATCTACATTGATCTTCTGAATGTGTTCTTACTTGGCCAACACTTTACCCTATTCAACAATTTTGGTCTATCCACCATTTTGTAAACTTACCATTAAGCCTTGGCGATGCATTTCTATCTTAGAGGCAAGCCGCCATTTCACCTACCTCGGTCCAATACGATGTGTGACATCATCATCATCTATCCTTATGCTTGGATAGTGGACTTAAGATACTTAAAGCTTCTTGTCTTGGGTATGACTAGTGCCTCAATCTTCACTTTCACCTCTACTCATACATTAAGACACTAAACTTGCACTCCAAGTACTTTGTTTTAGTCGTGCTTAACCTGAAACTTTTCGATTCTAGGGCTTTTCCCTAACCTTCCATTCTATCATTAACTCCACCGCGCATCTCGTCTATTACTGTGTCATGTGCGAATAACACACACCAGGATGACTCCCGGTGAATATGCCATCTCAATTCGTCTATCATTAAGGCATTTAGAAATGGGCTAATGACTAATCCCGGGTGCAACCCCATCACGATCAGAAAGTGTTCAAGTCACATCCCTTGTCCTAGCTCGGGTCTTGGCTCCATCCGACATTTCCTTACTACCCTTAAAGTAAGCCACAACTACACTTATAAATACCAGACATCTCCAAAGGATCTCCCTTGGGACTTCATCTTATGTCTTTTCTAGGTCAATGAACACCATGTGTATGTCTCCTTTCTTGTCCTTATACTCCTCCAACAATCTCCTTACAAGATGAATGGCTTCTGTAGTCAATTGCCCCGGCATGAATCCGAATTCGTTCTTAGAGATAAATACATCCTTCCTCATCCCCATCTCGACCATCCTCTCCCAGATTTTCATAGCATGGCTTAGTAGCTTGATACCCCTATAGTGATTGCAATTCTGACTATCACCATTGTTCTTGTACAATGGAACCATTGTAATCTACCTCCATTCCTCTGACGTTCTTGCTATCCTAAATATGACATCAAACAACCTAGTCAGCCACTCCATACCTGCTTCACCTGCGTTCTTCCAAAAATCCACAAGTATGGAGTGGCTGACTAGCTTGTTGATGTCATATTTAGGATGGCTAGAATGACAAATGAAGGAGGTGTTGTATTGTACAAGAAGAAGGGTGATATTCAGAATTTCCCAATCATTGAAATTCCTCCTAAATTGAAGCTTCTGTCCTAGTTCAAATTGTAACAATCAGCCACCTTACAACTCATCTGGTGTGATTCTTAAAAGAATAGGGAATTTATCCTTGAGTTTTCCGTTTTCCTGCGAAATGTCCTTCCTGAATGTTATCTTGCTACCTTCTCCCACCTCCACTCTGATGCTCCACCCCCAAACTTGCAAATGTTCTTCCAGATTGCACCCTGATTTGACTGAAGAACAGTTTTTGGTTTCCAGAAATCGTCTCTACAATGATTTATGGCAATGACATCTTTTTATACCTCTATTTTGGGTTCATTATACCTCCATAAGCATTTATGTAGTGAACTCTTATTACGTTGTCTGGGTATTGAGTCCCATTCTACCTCCCTTTTTGGCCAAAGTCCAAACATTACATCATTCCATTTTACCAAATGCATTCTCTTTCAGAATTTCCTTTCCATGGAGACCTATTTCTCACCCTGTTGATCCGCCTTTCAAAATAGCTGGGATAGGCAATAAGGACATTAAGTATGTTGGAATCCCATTAAGAACGCTATTGACCAACCTTCCATTAAGAGACAGGTGTTTATTTCTTCCGATATGTGTGGTAGGAGACATGCAGCTATGCATCCCAATATCTCTGCCATCTTCTGAGTTCACAGCAAATGGCTTCTCTTCTACATCTTAAATGACTTTTTTAATCTTACGGTGTTTCTCAAAATATGCATCTTCGGAGTCTTTTTGTTATAACAAAGTAACTGCATATGTTTTTGGTTCAATAACCATATTTGAGAACAATCTACTTCATTTATTTCAAATAGAATATCATTTGTTTCTCTCCCGAAATAAATTGACATTTGTATCACACCAATGTCTAGCTTCATGAAATCCGAGTTCCAAAATATTTTGTATACCTGCAAAAGTTAAGTGGACCAAAATTTTATGATTACAAATTTTACTTTTACTGTTAGGAGTTAACCTTTTAAGTTCATATAGAATGTAGCTCGAGTTTAAATTATGAAGTTACTCGGTCAGGAAAACAATAGCGGGAAAAAGAGATTTTCTCTATGATTTGCTTGTTTATGTTTTGGATTCGTAAGCAATCTTACCAGTTCGAAAAGAAAAAAAAGGACTTGTGAGCTTTTCATATTTAAGCTTGTTTTCCATAGTGGTCAGGTTATGTGCCATTGTTCGTCAGTATCCTTTTAGTGTAGTTTTTTTGCTGCCCCTTTTTTGATGAATATAGAGATGCTTTGTGAAGTATTGAACACACAATTTTCTGTTGACCTGTCTTTCATTAGCTTCTCTTGCTGATAGTTTATTTTGTTGTCTTTCTCTTTCGTAGCTGAAGGAAATGGCTGAGAGGTTGCCGGTAGGTGCTTCCCGGAACATCAAATCTCCTACATCTTTTTCCTCGGGTTCCAATCTCACTGCCAGTGACATACCAAATGGATGTATTGACCGAGTTCATAGTCAACTAACTTTCCAAGATGTGGAGCCAAATGTATCTAACAGTCAACTACTTTCTAACGGATCAAGCAACGTCAGTAATCGCAATACTGTTCAAAACAGGCAAGGGTTTCCAGAACCGACGACAAGAAACGGAGGTAGAACAAAAGAAGGTGATTCTCGTAATGAGAACGAATGGGTTGAACAAGATGAGCCAGGTGTATACATTACACTTACCTCCTTACCTGCAGGTGTCAAAGATCTTAAACGTGTTCGCTTCAGGTGCGTTAACTGTGGCTTTAGGGCATTACATTTGATGGGATTTTATCCTCTCTGCATTATTCTGGTTGAAGTAAATGTTCTCCTCGTATGTATTATTTCTGCTGTCAATTGCTTGTCGATTTGTGTTGAGCACATTTTAAGGATTATGGTTAGGCTATGGCTCTGTTGAAGTGATCTATC
Organism: Solanum chilense; assembly: GCA_032847665.1. Classification (NCBI taxonomy): domain Eukaryota; kingdom Viridiplantae; phylum Streptophyta; class Magnoliopsida; order Solanales; family Solanaceae; genus Solanum; species Solanum chilense. Next base: position 50,489,535 of record CM064973.1, read on the forward strand.
TCTCTTTAAGAATATTCTGGCTAGAAATGGCTCCTATCCTTGGACTGGTTCCTTATTTTTCAAAATATTAGTTTTAGTTTGAGACAAAGATCTTATTTTAGTTTGCTTACAAGATCCTTCATGTATTCAGTTCTTTTGCATTAAGCTGTTAACTATATGCTTCTATGTTGGTTATCTGTGGATCTCCCATTTCTGCTACTCGATATTATCAAAACTTCGTTGTGAAATTTAGATATCATAAATGCAGCTGCATGGTCAATAAGGATTCTTATAGCCAATCTCAACTTGCTCAGGGACTTAGGTGGTTGTTGTACAATGAATTCATCTCTGGTAGAGATTTTTGGCTGCCCATGTGGCATGTAGGAATAAGACTGACATGTTAAGAGACATTATAGTTCTAGATGATCTCTAATTTTCCTTGAAAGACAAACCATTTAGCATCGGAGCAATAATAGTCAAGTAGAATGCATACAGATTCACATAGCCGAACCACCTAGTTTAGGATTGAGAATTCATTTCTACAATCCTGCAAAAAAAAAGGTTATCTTTGTGTGCTTTGAAACAATCAGTGTGTGATTGCTATAACATTGTGTGTTTGAATGCTTTTCCCCTGGAAAGCAAAAGACTGATGTGTTCTTAAATGCAGTCGAAAACGATTTAGCGAGAAACAAGCTGAACAATGGTGGGCAGAGAACCGTGCAAGAGTTTATGAGCAGTATAACGTGCGGATGGGAGACAAGTCAAGTATTGGCACTGTAAGCGAAGACTTACAGCATTGAAACATGCTAATAAAGTTACAGAGTGGAAATTTTCTTTTCTTTGACCTCTTCTTTTTCTTCTTCCCTGCCGGAAAATCTCTGCTTTAGGGGAAGAAGATCATAATTCTTCGCTTAGTTTGGCTTCTCAAATATGTGAGGTGGTAGCAAGGGTTGCCATAAAAAGATGTAGGAGTAGAGATTTGCTTTGTAAGTTTTCATTAGATTTTTCTTTTTCTTCTAATGGCTAATGATGTTTGTGGGGAATTGAAAGTGAGAGATGTAAAGTTTTAGTAGGCTTGCTCTTATTGGGAGTATAGCTTCCTTGTAAATTTCTAAAGTATATGCATCTTCAGATTTCAAATCCTTTACCTTTTCTGCTGCAAGTGTCAATTACTCGGGGCTCGTTTGGCCATATGAGATGAAATCGTTATAGGTGTTTGATTTTATCAACAAAAACAATGAAAGGAAAAACTAGGGGAAAATTTTAGTAGCTCGATTGGTTAGTTACCTGTTGATTTTGATGGTTAAGTCGACCTAAAATTGACAGGACAATTTTTGTTGAGTTCATTATGCATTAATTTAGAACTGAGAAATTCTGAATAAATAGTTTAATTTAAATTCTAAGCAAAAGTTAAATTGTGGGAAGTTGAAGTTTCTCTCCGAGTATACATTGATCATCATTAAAAACGGTGTCACTACAAAAACAAGAACAAAAGAAAGGGAAAGAAAATTCGTTTTAACCACCCTCATCTCGCGTAAAGATGGATATAGGATTTTGAAGTTTATGAGTTCTTAAAAAAATAAAATTGAAGTTTGAGTTTGTACTACAATCTTACCTGAATTGATTGCCACTTATTTGTACATGTTTTTTAATTAAAAAAATAAATAGAAATTTCGAATTGCCATAAAACTATTGGGTTCAAGTGAAATGATAAAAACACATGGTATAGATAAAAGAGTAAAATGAGAACAAAAAGATATTGTTTAACTAAGTGGATATTATTTTGGAGTCTTTTGTGAATTTAAAATTGCACCTTATGATCTAACTTCTTTTTTTCAATTACAAAGGGTAAAAATGACAATAAAACTTGATTAAATAACGACTCACCGAGCATTGCAAGTGAAACTAAGAAAGAAAATAAGATAGAAGGATTTCATTCAGTGACCCCGTAGTTACTCCTCTCAATGATAAGAATAAATATTTCATTCCGCCACAGTTTATTTGGGATGAACTCCTTTTAAATATTAACTCAAAGTCTCTTTTCTTTACTCGTTGGTTTGAATCCTTATTTAATTTAAGCCCAATTTAGGCAAACATCATATATAATATGCCCCCTCCTCGTAAGTGTGTGTATAATAATATTTATCGCAACTAAGAATACATTATTTTTTAAATTGAGATGCTAACAGTGAATGGAAACTTTTGATGGAAGTTTGAAGTCGTCCCAAAAATATTTAAAATTTTGTGACTATCAAACTAGATATCATATATAAATGTCGAAAATTTAGAATTAATCATATCAAACTTCAGATAAAAATGATGACTTTAAAATCATTATCAACGTACCTTGACCCAAGGTTCAATCAAGTGTTCAAATGAGTCATGGAGTTACCATTTGAAAGTGCTAAAAAGCTCAAAAGCCTAGAAAAAAGTGCTTATTTTTTCTAGGCAGAATAGTCTGGTGGACTCTCGTACTTGTATCGAATTGTATAATGGACTCTTCTACTTAACTTTTTGTCATCTGGACTTCTGAATTTAACCAAAATGAGATTTTTTTAAATCCCTCTGACCATATTTGTATCTCACTCTCCCTTACATAGACGACATGTTATATCCATGTCATATATATTACTGCCAAGTCATAATTTTCTTCATAATAATTTTTAATTATTAGTAAAAATATTAAATAAAAGACAAATTTTAAAAAATCTATTTTATCAAATAAAATAAAATTATTATTTTTGTACACCTTTCCTCCACCTTTCTTAACCCACCATCACTGTCAAAACTCCACCATCTTCATATCCCCATCTTTTTTCTTCTTCGACACAATCCAGCAATCTGATGAAGTCATGAAACTACTTCACTCCCCGCTAGTGTCATTTTAATCTATTATTGACATTTCTAATCCTCCCTATTTTCACTATTTCACCACCAAGCAGACGTCGTAAAACCCATTAAAATCCAATTGTAAAATCCAATATAGCATTTTCGATTTTCCGGCATGGATAGCAATACAAACTGGTCGGAACAAGGTAGAGGATCTCGTTGATGCTGGAGAAATGATGGAGCCATTGTGTTGTCTTCATTTTGACGGCAGCGTCCATTTTTGCCGGCGTCATCGTCATTTTTACCGGCGAGATTAAAGTAACAACAACCTAAGTCATCTAACAACCACAAAAACAACAACCAAGCCACCTAACAACCAGATCTAACCAAATTTTTCATAATCCAATGCTAACTACTATTTCACACCCCAAATTGCTTACAAATACAAGAATAATTTTGGCACCAAAAGAGGTCAAGTTATTCATTAGAGATATCAACTACTCCACTAATTTTTTTATTTTTCTTTGCTTATTATATCAAATTTTTTTGCTCAATTTCGTTTTTTCATTTAGGGTAACAAAAAAAAAGAAAAACAAGAAAGAAGTTGAAAGAAAAATGAAGATAAATAACGATAGGGTGTGGATAAGAAAGAAAAATAGGTTGGGGTTGGGATGACTGGAAAAAAGGTAGCGTGGTGAAGAAGATGGAGATAGTGTGGGGAAGAAGATGGAGGTAGTGTGCTTTTTAAATTTATTTTTAAAAAAAATTAATTTTAGTAACTTAAAAGTAAAAGTTGAAATTTCAATCATGTTCACTTGCCTTTGCAGGCGCGTGATTACACTCTCTTGCCAATTTCATCTATATTAATGCCACATAAGGATAATCAATTATCAGAGGGGTTTAATATATTATTTTGTGTTGAGTATAAGGAACCAGATGACAAAAAGCTAAATAGAAGAGTCCATAATACAATCTGATACAAGTACGAGGGTCCACCAGACTATTCTACCTTTTTTCTATATCAAAAAATGAAGTGTTTAACTATGCTTTCCATAGAAATTTACTATGAAGTAGCAGAGCAGAAATTGTTGTACATAAGAAAGAAAAAAGTTGTTGTTTTTTATAATAAACACTTTTAAAAGATTGAACAAGCACTAATAGCTGCTCAAAAGTGTTTATTAAATTGATCGATCAAACACAAACTAAAGCTGAAAGGCAAGAAAAAGGGTCAAATGTTTGAATCAGCAATAAGTATCACTAAACTCAAATATATTGGAATTGCAGAAGCACGTTATTCCGATAACAACAATTCAATTTCACACAGTTAGCAAATATATGCTCAGTAAGATTTTCCATAGTGTATCAAGCTCCCAGCACCCAATAAGAGTCCAAAAATGGTTGCACTTCCCAAAGTCGTTTGTCCAATATATCTGATTTTTAGAAGTCCAGGCACCTGCAAATTTCCATCAAACTTCATGCAGCAATACTTCAATGAGATTCTCTAAGTCCATATTTGTTTATTCGAATCCATTGACATTGCATTGGGTACCTGTTATACCTCTCACTAGCATAGGTAACAGGTTTCTATATCTACCAACGCAGCAGCAACAACTTACATTGATGAAAGACATATTTGAACTCAAGTCTCCAATGTTTGCACCCACTGTAATAAGTCTATATTATGCAATCGTGGTATGAGACTGCTTGATCTTACGACTACTCTCAATCGTGGGAAAGTGAACCAAAAGCAAAAAAAAAAAAAAGCATTTTTCAAGTATTACTACATTGAGAGGTACTTCTTTAGACCAAAATGGACCATAAAAAGAAAAGGAAAAGGTCATCGTATAAATAGGATTCTCAGTGCCCTGAATGTCCATCACAGACCTCTCCCTCATTTACCAGAATTACTTCTGATCTTTCAGTGATGTGTTAAAAAGGCCTAACTTTCCAGAAAGAAACTAACATCACAGGAAATTATGAATAGACCCCAATTAAACAAAAGTTAAAGTCTGTAAGCTTGT